>OMPB01122316.1:0-13638 GCA_900312615.1 Stylephorus chordatus | reverse complement strand
TAATATGTCCTTGCTTAGTGTAATATTGATTTTATACATTTTATATATATAATTTTGTCTTTTTCCTTTTATTATTATTTATTTATATATTTTTATGTCCTTATATGTTTAATATAAAGCGTCTTTGGGTGTTTTGAAATGCGCTATATATGATTTTTATTCTTACTATTTGCCTGACACGGCTGCATCTGTCGCTACGCCTGTGTAACGCCGGCTCCAGACCCTTCGTGGATTTAGAGCCAGGCGTAGGCTAAGAAGCTGTTCGGGAAACACGTTTTTACTAAATGAGCAGGCGTACGCAGGCTTTCGGGCTACGTAGTGCGTAGAAACTTTCGGGAAATCCAGCCAATATCTCCGTTTGACGTAGAAAGATTTCAATAGAGCTAGTCTCAAACGGTACTAACAAACAAGCTGCTGAGCACTTGTGGATGTTGTTTAGTAGATCTTGTTGCCTCACTAGACAGTGTGTTGGAGGAGCACCTTAAAGTCCCACTGAACCGGAAGTTTGAGATCATCTAACTTGACGTATTTCTAACTCAAACAGGCTATAGGGGGGCGGGACAATGTTTTTTTTCTCTCTCTCTTACAGGACTCCTCGCTACTAGCTAGAAAATACAAGTGAATTTCACGACATAGTAGCTTGTTCTTTTATTTCTGACGTAAGCACTCAGAAATAATTTGATATAAGATTACAGTGAAACTGAATTTTGTATTTTTTTTTTTGGCATACATTGTTAAATAGGTGCCCACTATGACCAAGGATGTGATCCAAAATGGAAAATAGAAAATGCAATTTTGACTTCAGTGCACCTTTAAGACAGCTAGGCTACCGATTTCAAAGGAACCTCAAAGACTGCAAAACAAACTTTTGGACCACATGCTGTCAGTTCTTAAAGGGAAACTCCACCCTGGGTCTCCCTGTATTTGTGTAAAAGTTGCTTACCTACAGAGTAAAATGAGCTCATAGCCAACTCTCTACATATCACCAGTCCAGAGATGTAGCTCTAAATTACTGCACATGCTCCATCTTCCTGCTTCACAAAGGACAACAACCGGCGCTCGGCAACGCCTCCTCTACCTTGTGGGGAATTACAGGAATTTCAAATTACCCGCCCATTGTAGTTCAGGAAAATTGAGGAAGGGTAGAGGTATGCGTCATTATGACGTATACCTCTACCAAATCCGTTCCTCCCGTTGCCGTTATTTCTGTGCAGAGATCACTTTGTCCAGCCACATAGGGAGACTTAATCAGTTATGCCTCCATCTGGTAAATGAGTTTAATGTTGTTTTGCGGTGGAGTTTCCCTTCAAGATGTATTCCAATTCTAGTATAGTACAGTAGTATAGTATAGTGTCTTTATACAAAGAAGAAAAGAATGAATTTACCCCTAAACATGGTGGGGCTTCTTTTCAGTTTTACTTGGTTTGTTGCAGGATGAGGAAGAATCAAGTGTGTTGTAAGTACAGAGAGATCTTGTGTCAATTTTGGTTAACAGACCTTGATGATCAGTCGTGGAATTTGACCCCTTGGAGTATACTATGAAATCCTAACATGATGATTCTATCTTTCCATAATCTTCCCATCAAAACGCTTGGCGGAGTTGGAATCCTCAAGGAAGGACAGCGTCCGCAGTGCTAACTAACTGGAACTGAAGGTGAAACCGCGGCGGCCCCAGTCATCACGGACATTTCACCGGGGGCTTTGAGGCAGGAGCTGCCGACGACCGCATAACAGTTTTGTCTTTGATTGGTCCACAATGCAACCATTACCTGAGCTTTACATATCTATACAAACAAGGTAGAGGTTACAAATCCCACTAAGCTCCCCGTTTCCTCTGTGGCTGGCTCGAAAGCTGATATCTGGCGATACGGTGGTGATGGCTGCTTGCTGCTCCGGGTTGTTTGTTGTTGTTGTTTTTTTTTTTTTCATTCCTACTGAGGTGCACACCACAGGACGCAGAGGTGACTCTATCAAACACACAGCTGCACAACGCCAGCCCCGTGCTCTACCATAACCCTCCACGCAGTAAAATAGTCCTGTAAGTAGAAAATAACCCTGAATGCATGGTGGTAAAAGAGGCATCTGCCACAAAACAAAGTGCAGCAAATGCCAGGAGGCATTTGTCATTCTCTACGGCCAAGGAGGCTACAATATTGAAGGGTTACATGTAAACAGTGCAATTTCTGGGTTTTCTGGTTTCTACAACTCGGCGAGGAAGTGTAGGGCAAAATCCAAAATGAACGGGTTTAACACCAGGGACAAATGAAAAGTATGCATTGGCCTCACCGCAGTATTGTATAATGACACGCTGGCTGTAGAGCGATGCCTGCTCACAGTAGTGAAACCACTGGAGGTTGGCCAGGTGGAACATGGACTTCCAATGTACTGTGACGGTATGGTGTGATATCTGAAAAGAACCTCCTTAACTGCTGGGTACAACAGGCAGGCAGGGAGGCTCATCGGAGCAGTTTTGACATTGGGATTTATTCTTTCAGGGGACAGTTTTGGCCCCTCTTGAAGGATTTTTAGGAATCTTTAAGACAACAATGCTCAATATTTGATAACGCGTTCCATCGTACACTTCTATGGATAAACGTGTGCAAATAAATTCAATATGAAAGTAGAAAAACATCTGTGAAATATCTAGACATGATATCAATTTACATTACTAAAGGGGTATATTTAAAGCGGTTGGCTGCTACAATATAAACAAATTAAATTAATAAATAAAAAAACAGAGACGTGTTAAAACTTTACATTTTAGTGGCAATGTTGTAATGTTGTAATGTAATGTTCTGGGGAATTCTTGCCATGGATCCTTTTTAACTCTACTGTATAAACTAAATACTGTCTAATAATAGTGAAGATGTTCTCTCGGGTAGATTAGCTTTCACACAGTATAGCTGTATGCAATAGTCACTGTTGTAATGCAGACACAGAGAAATAAGGAAAAGGAGAAAGCACAAGTGCAACAGTGAATACCAGTGAATGTTGAGGGAAGGCTACGTCATGGTTTGTGGTATCAAAAGTATGGCCAAAACATAAAACTTAGTCTTAGTCAATAGCTGGCTTGAAACTACACTACATCACGTTGCCATATAGGGTGCCAACTTTGGGGGGGCACAGAGTGGCTTTTCTTAGATTAAGGGTCCTTGTTTTGTTTTAAGGCTTGGTCTCTACTGCACAGTAGCCAGTGACCTGCACACCCCTGAACTCAAATGCCAGCAACGGAGGCTTGATATTTTAAGGTCAATTACCAACGAGTTATAGGGTTGTGACGTCACCAAGAAACAGCCCGATGTGAATGCTTTGTTCTTTTCTTGTAGCCTACTGTTTTGCCTAGCGGTTGCCGGAATATGCAGCTGAGATGACATAACATGCAACATTATCTTCACCACAACCTTTGCACTGTGTGTTACCAATGACCTTTTCAAGCACAAGCCCCGTAACCAGTTAACAAATATAGAAGTCAGTGTTTTTAGAGAGGATATGCGATCTGGAAAACCGACAGATTTAGCATTTAAAATATGATTTGCAGTTTTATGTTTCATGGTGAGTGGCTTTTATTTGCAATGAAAGAGAGAGAGAGAGAGAGAGAGAGAGAGAGAGAGATCCCAGTAAAGATGCCATTTCTGACACAATAAATTTGCTCAGGGATCATTCCTCTATTCTCCATAAAGGGATGTACAACCTTTTCCTTTCAGCATTCCAGCCTATGAAGGATGGGGAGCTGGTTTTGGGTGGTGTACTGAGTACTGAAGCCTTCCTGAAGTGGAAAGACAAGGATTCAGGGTTGGGCTTGGCACCTGTGAATCCATATCCTGCCGTGTCCCGATTCATCCAAGCAACAGCCTACAAAGTTAGCCGTCTTATCTCTGCTGCTGTCTCCCACTTATTCACTACCGAGGGCCTTGGTCACAAGCCCCGCTGAGGCAGTCACATCTCACACTGTGGGCCCACATTCCACCCACCCCTGTGGAAGCTAGGCTCCACTGACAGCTGTGATGACCTGCCCAGAGTTGCACTACAGTCCACACTACTTCCACACTTAATTCATCTGCCTGTCCACCTGTCTTCCTTGCCGCCTAGCAGCGCGGTGCCAATGACATCATTGTCCTGTGCAGGAGAGTCTCCAGAGACATATTTCTACCAGGTTTCTGGGCTGCAAATGGAATTTAGCTGTGGAGTCTCAGACTGTGGCAATTCATCCAGGAACGTTTAAAATGGGATTGATTCATGAAGAGGAAATCAGCATTTCACACCTGACTGCCAGCACACTGGTCCAAAAAAGTGCAAAAATAGATTTCTTAGACTTTCAGAGATTTTTTTTCAGCTACTTGTTGGCAGAGGAAAATTTGAAATACCCTCACGGCAGAGGAAAATTCTGAATAACAAATAAAATGATCTTGCATTCTCATAATTTGCCAGGATTTGTTATTGTATGCAAGGAAACCATATTCTACACGGGCAATTCTTATCCCTTAAGGACCTGGAAATATGTTGGCATCGAATTTAAGAAAAGCAGTACTTCAGCCTTCCCTAGTGGATGCTCATTAAAATGGTTTGCAAAAAGTGCCCACATTCACAACCTTTTCCAGTTTACATTAGCCTACTGTATGGTCTAAAAAAATTGTCATAGACTAATGGAAGTGAACAGTGACAAGGATAACCTCCCCGCGGAGAGAATGTGGCAATCTTCCAGAATAGCTGTTAGCAACAGATCACCCGCCACAGATTAGCAGCTGCTGATACGAAAATGCCTGTGGCTCCAACCAGCCACCCGCCAAAACCAATCATCCCACAATTGTTCTCACAAAACCTTGCTCTAATTTAAAAAAATAAAATAAAATAAAAAAACTAGCATTGGGGCTAGGCTGACTAATACCCGCCTAGCTACGATTTGTGTTTCCAAATCGGTATCAGGTGTCAGTTGTGTTTTCTTTGTCGTGGCTATGATGTAGCGTATGCTAGCTCTCCACAGCTGCCTGCGTGCATGTGTAAGTGAAGTGGGTTCAGTACGATCTCAGCTAGGCTACCGGTGCTTGATTGGCTCTGATTGTGTTTCCCCAAGCGCTGAGGGGTGTCTGTGTTTGCACAGATGCGGCGGGCCATGAGTTGTGTCTTCCAGATGAGACAGCGCTGGGAGAATAAACGGTGATGGACGACCAGGAAGTAGGAGAGAGAAGTGGTTTGGCTCTGAGCAGCCTCTCGTGTTGTCTTGTGCTGTGTAGTCAAACGAACAGTAAGTGTCTGCATATGTTTGTGTAATGCCGCGTGTTTGTTTACATTGAAAATTTGCGTGTGTGTGTGTGCGTGCATGCACACATGTGCATCAAAATGGAAAGAACCAGCCGCCAGCCTGAGACATTAAGAATCCATTTCTCAAACTTCAGTGAACAGCATGTGGATTCTGTGGAATCCCCAATTACCTCTTTTGTTCCCTTTCATAAACACTGAAACTGGCCAAAAACAATGACCAAGAATATCATAAACCCACTCATTTGTTCATTAAGGGAGCCGCAATGTCTACCATTCTTCATGTCTTTACCATTCTTAAAAATCTATAACACTGCTGTCGGAGAGGCTGGAAAATGAACTTCCTCAAGTGACACGTCAGCTAGCTGCACGCAGTTATGCAACGCAAGTATCCATGGACCAGAGCGCTGGGGCAGCGAAACCCACTAAATCAAACCAACAGGCCCCTCATGACACTGCGAAGACCACTTTTCACTGCAGGCGGTTAGTGACCTAAGACTTCATTCAGTGATTTAGTGTGGATATGTAACAGGCAACTGATGCTAACATGCAAGTGCTGCATCCAATAAGGCTTCAATGGGTTTGGGAGAGAAGTGGATCCTCACAAACAGACCTTTTTAATGTGGTCGTCACTTAAAGTGCTCTAATGCTCGGCGAGACACTGAGTCCTTGCAGAGAGAAATGGAACAATGCCTTTTAACCACATGAAGCAGAGTGCCCAGGATTACTTCTCCACATTCTCTCCTTCTCTCTCTCTCTCTCTCTCTCTCTCTCTCTCTCTCTCGTTCTCCCTCTCCGTCTGTCTTCATGCCTATTTTTTTTTCTTCTTCTCCTCTCCACAGGGTGAGCGCTGTTCCTTTTCACTGCAGATGTGGTTTTACTTCCTGTGCGGTTTGCGCAGTGACTTGTGGACGGTTCTTCCAGCAAACTTGGCCAAGGAGGTGCTGGCTCAGGTGCTGTGTGAGACCTTGCAGCTGCTGGTGCAACGTTACTCCAGGGCAGTACCTTCCTACAAACGGCACCTGCAAATCAGGTACTGTACTGTTCTATGGAGCAGGCAGTGTGTGTTCCTTTAGGGAGTCAATGATGCTGGTCAATAAAACAAATGACGAAATGACAAAGTAATTTCAAGTGTACATTTTCTTCTACAGGTATACGTTTGTAAATATTACAGGGCTAGTCGCTGGGATGGAGTCTTTTTGTATATGAGTTTCACATCAGGTTTTGAAGTCGGCGGGGAGGGAGACAAATAAGGGTCACTTTTTCTGACCTCTGAGATTGATAAGTCAGCAAGCCTTTTATACATTGGTGCCCTTCTAACGGTAACTTCAGACAGCAGAGTCAGCTGCAAAGCCACCAGCTCTCGTCCAATGGTCTCCCGGCTGCAGTAACAGGGGGCGGAGTCACTGCCAGAGACAACATTTCCCAGCCTCAGCAACTCCAGAGCAAATTAAAATGTTGAGCAGAGTTCAACTCTATGCTTATGCTAACAGTGACACTGTTTGACTACCAATTGGAGGGTAGATGTGGAATCATTTCCTCATCTAGAATTCCATTCCTTTTTTTCCTAGTGATTATTTACATGGAAGAAAGGCGGGAAAAAAAACTAAATGTATCAATGCAAACATAAGCACATCATAATTCAAACAAATAATTGTTTTTATTACACTGCATACATACTGCTTGTATGGTTGCATTAGCCATACAGTCTGGGTACATTTCCTCGAGCTTAAACAACTTGTCAGACATGCCTAAAAAGAGATATTTCAGCAATGGCTACAGTCAGCTACAGAATCTCTTGTGGCCTGAATGCACGTTGAGTTCTGCTGTTCTGGAATCAGCTGCACAAGTCCACTGTCCACATGGTGCTTGTTGACTGCCCTCTTATTCAAACATCACAGTTAAAGGTGCTGTGCCAGGCGACTGAATTAGAAAAAAATAGAAAAATGTTTGAATTCTAAGCAACGCCTTCTCCCCAATCAGAGATGGCCCCGAAACCGAAACCAAACTCAATGTGCAATTTGCACATTGAGTTTGCAGTTTGACTTACAGATGGGTCGTCCAATCAAAGGGAATGGTCGACGCATCGGATTGGTTGTCCCGTTTTGGCCCCTGCTCCTCACACAGATGCTCAAATTACGTCATTGATGTGTCAAATATCTTATGTCACTGATTACTGTCGAATACTTTCCAGATATATGGAGAATTTTCAAATTTTGCCATAAATGAACCGAAAGGGATAGTACCTTTAAGTGCTATGGCCTACTAAGTTGTTAACAGAATGTCAAACATCTATATAGCCTAGCCATAATACCTGCAATTGTAAATATTACAATATTCATGCCTGGAAGAATCTTGTAATACGATTAGACACCCCTAAATTGGACCATACAATTTCTTAACCTTGACGTTAGTAGAACATCTCATCTGCCTCCCACCATTGCATATTACCGTTACTGTCAAAGATACGTGTCTTTGGTGCAGTCAAAGTATCACAATGTCCTGTCAATTAAACAGATTTTGTTCTGCTGTAAATCTGTCTGTGCTTGCTACCATGACTACCTTATAGCCCTTCCAATGAGTGATGTCATGCTAATGTTGCTAGTGATGTCATGCTAACAGTTTCAAACTTCGAAATCCAAAAACCTAGACGTTGTCATTGTGTTTTAATCATGTTGTCCTGCTCGAATACCATTTTTCTGCTATGAAACGTTTGTATTGTAAAAGTGAACGAGTTGAATCGTCTACAAATGCGTTCTTAGTGAAAGGGTGATGGTGAGTTTTACATTTATGTGCTGTTGTATTAAGGAAGCAGAGGGGGGTCAGAATGACAGCAGGCAGGAGGAGGTGAACAGGCAGGACCTAATAGCAAAGAGGTGAGGTAAGAGACTGGACTTAAAGATGTATGCCATCATACCAGATATTTAGGCAAATAGTACCTCTACAATGTTGGAATGTTGAATGAGATGATTATTCTATTAGACAATTTTCAAAGTAAGAAAACAGCTGACAAATATAGATTATTGGGTGGTCTATGCCTTCAATGTTAGTCAGGCACAGGCCTAGATGCTGTATGGTAGTAACACATCTGCCTACCTCTTTGGCATGCTGATAGTGTCTTTGGTTCTTGTGTGGGTCTGTGTTTGAGCGGAAATGATGATCTGCTGTTGTGTGTGTGTGGGTCTGACTTGCTGGCAGTTTTGCTCTAGAATAGCCCTGAGTACAACAGTTGTTGTGTGGTACAGTATGTGCCCCATGAGCTGGTGTAATGGATTTGATTTATCTTCATCTACAGACTGCAGACATTACGTTAAACAAGCAAGATACTGTAAGGATTGTAATACTTCAGTAATCAACAAATGTGCAAAATTAAATAAATATTTGGAACTTAAAAAACAAATAATATGAACAGTGTCCTTAAAATACATACACGTTATTTTAATAAGAACCTATCGATCATATTTACTTGAAAAAAGTATTAGTAAAAATGTATTACAAAACTTACATTTCCAATGCAAGTTAAACCTTCCTCAGTTCTTTGAATGATGATCTTTCTGAAAAATATGCATTGATATTTTTTCAGTTTTTATATTGTAAAATAAGGAAACAAAGATAATGAAATATATGTTTCAAAATGATAAGGCGGATCCCCAGTTATTACTAAATGCCTCTTTCTGCACATATGATGTAAATGAAAGCTAAAACCATCAGTTTTAATGTTTACTTTATTACAAACATATCTTTCATACTGTGAATAATCATGAATAATTATGAACAGGGCGGTATATGTATCATCCAACAATTAGAAATTAAATAAATGAAGAGGAGGTCTACTGTAACTGCAAAAGGCAATGACCTTTGAGAATTCACAACAGTGCATTTAATTCATGGTAGGCAACCAAGGCATTATAATCCATGAGTACAGGTCTAGGCCCCGCTGCATTGTCCAGTCAGTTTGTTTTTCCCTCCATTGTCAATTGCTAGCTTCACTCTTGTGAGAAAAATGGGAATAGAGATGGCTGTTCATACGGTCCTGGGGAACTATGGCATGGCAGAAAGCACATTTATCAGGACTGCTGCTGTGGGCCTGTTCCAGATCACACAGATCAGGGCAGCTGCTCTGGGCCTGTTCCAGCTCACACAGATCAGGACTCCACAGCGGCTGTGTGGAGGGTTAAGAACACATAAGATCACTTATTCATGTTTAATTTACTTTTGCTTATTTAAGAGCATGGCTGGGGCACTTGGACTCTAGAGGTATCTGACATATGAGAAGTGCTTGGCCTCTGTGATCATATCAGTACAATCATATCAGTAAAAAATAAAATGTGAAATAGAGGACATGTCTTGGAGATGAATCTTGAAGATATTGTCATTAATTATTTTATTTTTACAAGACTAATGTTGTAAATACTATCAACACTAACACAATCATAAATTGAGTATGAATTGAAAAACTGCATTGCAACAATCATTGTGTTCATTACAGCAGAGTGCTTTAAATATGAGACATGCATGATGCAAGAATCACAACTATGGACATTTTTCATTAGATTTAGGCACTGGGCTGTGCTTCCATCTGCCTATCAACACTGGTAAAAATGCCAGTGTGAGAGTGGCCATGGTAAATTATAAAAATAAAAATCAGCATAGATGACGCAGTAATATGTTTTGAGGTAAGCCAAGATTTCCTTTCTTTTTTTTTCACACTTCACACTTTTCACTCATCCATTAGCAGAGACCAATTGGAGACTGATAATTTGCTACTAGTTTTCTCAGACCTTTTTCTGTGATTCTCACCTGTTGGGGTCCCCGCACGCTCTCCTCGGAGAGAGAGGTGTTGGGGGGTGATGTGGAGAGGGAGGGGGGCAGAGGGTAATCAAAAGGCATGGTTAGTTCCACGGACACCTCCTCTTTCACAGCAGTGGGACCACCGCGTAGAACTCGCTTCCCTGGCACGGCCAGAGCTATCTGCCTTTCCGGAGCGCTGTTCAGGAAGTCGTATTCACTGTCCGTAGTCGGGGGAAACTTGACGCTGAGTTTGGTGAGAGACTCCACGAGGTCTCTGTCCTCGGGAATGGAGCCGCGGGACGCCAGCACCGTGGAGGATTGTGGGATTTCCACCGCGGACCTTAGTGTGGACGGGAAGGGCCTCTCAACCAGCTCTGCTGTACCATCTGTGCACTGGATAGGCATGGAGAACTGCTGGTCTGTTAGATAGCAGAATAGTGAGATTTTACAACATCACTATGGTGTCTCAGGGAAAATATTGATTTATTGCAGCACGAGTTTCCAGAACATATCAAGTTGGCACAGCCTTTTAACGCTGTGCGTATTAAAAACATGTCATGGCCATTTTCACTTCATTTTATTTGTAATCATTTATTGAGGACTTTTTATATCTCTTACAGATGTGTTAAATATATATATATATTATTATTTGATTGTACTCATTATATAACTGGTACCCACAGCATACTCCCAACATTTGTCAATGGAATAATTAAATGTTTTAAAGTTCTTTCCATTTTCACACAATTATATAGTTCAAGAGGCCAATGAAGAATTCATGTATTGTTCTGGATAAGGTGTTGCAATGTAATTGAGTGCAAGAGAAAAAAGCAAAAGCTTGTAAACTTGTTGTGTGTTATGACAAATTCTAAGCAAGTGTAACTTAATATTTCTTATGTAATTAAATTAAACGGTCTCACATAAAGGAAGATATAATAATTGATCTGTAAAGTTTTTTGGTACCATTGGAGGAATCATTTCCATTAAATCTTTTTAGGTGATCTTTTTGTCGTCTTGTTAGAAACCGGATCTGCTGGAATTTCCCTTGAATTGCTTCAAATACTTCAAGCACACCTTGACTGAGAAACAAACACATCCGTTTGAAGTGAACACCATTGTCTAGCTAGTATTGTTGAAAATTATTTTTTTTTATTATTATTATTTGTAAATAGAGACACATACTTGTCAAAATGTTTATTTATTGGTAATTTAGGAGCTACAGCCACAGCGGTTTCCATATTCTCTTTCTGAAAAAAATCAAATCAAATAAATACAAAAGAATATTTGATGAAGACATTGGATTAAACATGATTTTCTTTCTTTCTGGTCTAATGAGAATCTTTAAACTCATAATGTAAGAGTTTAACTGTGGACTAACAAGCAGCCATTGACATTATCCTCTAGCACCCTCTGTTGACCTCATAGAGAGCATACGTTAGCAGACAGCTTCAGGTATAATACAGGTGGCCTATAACAGTAGGAGCAGCTACACCCTCTTAACCAACCCGTTGGTAACATCGGCAGCAGTGTGGCGCCATGGTACCATAAACAGTGTTGCATAGACGACAGATATGAATTGGACCCACCATTACAATTACAATTACAAATTTACAACTAAAACATTCTTTTTTGGCCACCGTCAGACCACAAATGAGGAAACATACGATAAGACATATATTCAAATGTTAGTAGCCACAAGATGGATTTATGTTTGAAACCCTGATTTCCCATCATGTAACTTAATAAAACATAAATAGTAAAGTATAGCTCCTGGTGTGTTGTAATAATTATATGACAAATCAGTTGTAGTCATTTGAGACAATAGCTGTAATTGCAGTAATTTTAATCAAAATGTCTGTCTGGTTTGTGTTTAAGCGAACAGACGTTCACAATTCAAACATATGGCTTTCAGTAAAACCACATGCTTATTCCCACGCTATGCATGGTACTGTGCAGAGCCATAGGGCTGCTACGGTTAACATACCAGGTATTGCATTTTCCTAAAACCTGTGGTTCCATCAAGCAGATGATTGCAGGGCAACAAAGTATCTTCCTCCTGTTTTCTGGGAATTAGCTCACATTTCATCAGTCCTAAAGAATACAAGAACAGTAACGCCAAACAGGATACACAGCTAGATAAAGGAGGCAACATGAAATCAGTGTAATACGGCATTCAAGCAGAAGAAAACACCACAGTTTACTTCCTGCTTCAAAGGTCATCGCGTCATAGAATAAATGTTTTTCGCATGGAACTTCTCACTGACCTGAGGGTTGTTTTGTTGCCGACAACAACTGAGACTCTAGTCTTACAATCAACTGCCGCTGGTCCTCTATTTTCTTTTGGAGTTCCTGAGTGTATCGTTCGTAATAATCAGTCTGTAAAAAATAAATAATAATAATAAAAAATGGTATGTTCTACTTAGGTTGATATATTCAAATATATGGTTTAGTTAATTATTGGTAATTATTATTTGGTTTAGGTAATTATTTGTACAACTGCCGTTTCATCTAAACCACTTCATCATTATGTTCATTAATGTTTAATACAGGTAAATTGGATTTGAGTGAAATCTTTGAAATGTTTTTATTCAGAGCCTTTAATTGGAGTAACAGCTTTAAAGGGTGATAAAATCACTAACACACCCTGTGATATCATTGCAACCCCTTTATCCATCGATCCATCTATCTACAGTATCACTAGTTTTGTTACCATTTTCTCTAGATCCTTTTTAACATTTTCTTTTTCAATGGAGGCCTGTCGATATGCTTCAAATGCTTTGTTGAGCTGTTCTCCGATGTTCCTCTCCATGCCGGTTGCTCCAAAGTCATCACGGACACAGCAGACATGAGTCCTGCATCACAGTGTCAGGGTTGCAATTGGTATTCTTGGTGCTTTTGATAATGTTCCACCTTTCCGTCAAAACACATTTTTATTTAATGAAAGTACAATCAAATAAGCCCTTATAGAAATATGAGACATGTGCAGGGGCGTAAATATAGACAGTGCAGGCAGTGCGGTTGCACTGGGGCCCATGGGGTGGGGGTGGGGGGCCTGAGAGAGCTGACCCTCCAACAATAGCCACTTTCGCACCGGAGGAACTTTTTGTAGTCCCTATACAAAAAGGTTCCTATAACCCTTTTTTTTGCGTTCGCACCGGACGGATTGGGGGATTTTTTAGTACCTATAGCCGCAGTTCATAGGAACTCTTTTAGTCCCTACCTTAGGACAGGTACTTTTCCCTTAGCATAGGAACTCTTAGTGACGTGGGTGCATTTGAACAAGCAGCCGACCATTTTTAAAAGCCGTGGGCTTCATAAGCAAAACATTTGTCAACAAAACTCTGCTACGCGAATTCATAAGACACACATGCTTATGTCGGTGCAAACATTTCATGTAGGCTGTATCTTGATAAAACAACTGAATAACTACATTACCACCGAGAAAAATAACATTTTGTAACTCAACGATAGTAATATATGGCTTGTCTGCAGCTCCGCACTCGGCACGGGTACGGAGAAAAGATCGTAAAATAAAAATAATGTTATGCTACAAAGAGGTATATAATCCATAAAATACAATTAAACTAAGAT
>OMPB01122315.1:2229-14143 GCA_900312615.1 Stylephorus chordatus | reverse complement strand
AATCCAGACTGTGAGAAGTAATCCGCAGTCTTAGTTCGTCCATTTTGTTGTTTAGCGACCGGGAGTTGGTAAGAAATGACCGGTTTATAGAGGTTAGCTTTTAGCTTAGCCGCTCCGGGGGATTTCTCTCAATTTATGAGCTTGCATATATGATGCTGTTGAGTGCCACTTGGCTGGGCCAATCATATGTCAACCGTTTTGCATGACGTCACCCCAAACGGTAAATCACAGAATAGACCCACCTTTTTGTTTTCCGAATATCTAGGTCTGGAAAAAAATCAATTTTTAGCACTCACAATTGTCTTCCTGATCCAAACCTGTAGAACAGATTTTCAACCTTAAAAGTCGGATTTTCATGTCAGTATCACTTTAAAAGCCATAGACGCTGTGTTCTACAATGCAATTTTGAACATTTGAACGGTGGTTATGGAATAGTTAATATGCCTCACTAAGCACAAGTTTTGCTGGGTTTGAATGTTTATATGATAATGTGCATCTATATAACGTTAAAATGCCATGTGTGAGAGGCGTCATTATACATGTGTCGCTTTTTATTTCTCCAATTTGGCTTCAATTCAACACCTCACCATCTGAGTCGCAAATTTCCCGTGGCTCCAAAACGTTCGTACGCATGGGTCTAACTTTACTTAGAGGTACGAACATTTTCTCGCAACGTTTCTTTTTTATAAATAACTACCTTTCGAGGAAAGTTGCGTACGACAGTTTCTGAGAACTTTAAGGCCGTTTTGATCGTACGCAATGTTTTATAAATGAGGCCCCTGGTGATCAGGAGCGGCGGAGCGGCAGCAGCAGTGGAGGACGGTGGACCTCCAGGAACACTGCTTGACACCTGATGCTACCACCGTATCATAACAAAAGAGTCATTGCAAAAGAGAAGTTCCTTCTCAATTGACCTACCTGATAAAAGAAAGGATAAATTAAAAAAAAAAAAAAACTTCCCAGAAAATCACATTTCATTTCATTTCTGCTCTGTGTCCAATAAAAGTCTCAAGTTGCATTTTTTCCAAATGTTCGTTGAATCCGAAAGGCGAGTGTAAGTCACAGATTACAGATTTGACACAAAAAAGTGAATCATGATATCACTTTAAATATAAATTGTTTAAATGGCGCATCTTTTATGATGTGAAACATTGCCAATGGGTCACAGAAATCCATGCAATGTCTTAAAAAACAAAACATGTACTGAAGAGTATTAGAATTATTTGATTGAATAATTAGCATAGGCCTAATATTATTTCAACAAAGCGTGAAAATGTTAAGTAACCTTGAGTGGTCATAGTCAAAGCATGCATAATGGTACCCCAGTTTGTGTACTGCTTCCATATACTGTATATTACAATAGGGAAACAAGACAATGGATCCCATTGTGTTGAAGAAGATGGATATGGTTACACTCCTTGCGAGGGTACTGAAAGTGTGAAGCTAGAAGGAACATATCACTTCTCCTGGGACGTCCATGGCTGTTGCTTTACGCTAACACAACGTAAATAAAAGCAGTATGCATTAGAAAAACACCAATCAAGTCATTACATGGATTTCCACAAACAAACCCCTCAATCTTGGCATTATCGTAGTAGCAGCTGATCTAAATCAATGTTCTTCTCCAAATGAAAGTGATTGTCAAATAGACAGATACAATGAGAGCACAACATAATGTATTTAGAATTATTATTAAAAAATTTTTTTTTATTTAAAAAAAACTGTTGCCTGACAGTTTAGGATGAACCTTTATATGAGTTTCTATGACTCACTGAACTTTAAACAGTCTTTGTTGTGAGGAGTAGAAGTCATCACCCCTTGTTATAGAACAATGCCATCATTCTGAAATGTACATGCCCAACCTCACACTACAGCTCAGGGACAACGGTGGTGCAACTGGCAGCTACGATTGGGCAGTGCAATCTACTGCCCTAATTATCATACCTCAATGAGAGGTTACCTTGAAGAAGTGAACGTCTTCAGGGTAACCGCCGAAGGATGGGCTAGAGGCTAGATGGCATACAAACAGACTAAGCGCCAAAACTGAATAGACAAGCTTGTCCCAAGTGCCCTAATCACTATACCCACAAATAATCCATTTTAATGAGATAAGGCACATTCTGTGCAAATGCTAATGGTTTTAGTTAATTAGAAAAATACATTTTTTGTTTCATGACTTTTTCTAAATAAAAATAAAACCTCATCGCAAAATCAGACACCAAGAGCCATATCTGCTATTATTAAAGAAGAGCAGAATATATGTCTTTTGACACACAGAGTCCTATTAAAACAGAGGCATACCTCTTATGAAGAATAAAAATGATGTTCTGGTGACCACCACATGTCTATGATCTCAAACGTCTACACTGGTCATTGAAAGTAATGAGTTTAATTGGTACTTTAACGTTTAGGACTGGGAATTGGTACTGGCAGTAAAAAAAAAAAGAAGGGGTATAAATGTGTCCCAAAGGTTCCACAATTAGTAATCCAACACAACATAGTAAACACTTTATCTCAAGGTGTGTTTAAATGATTAATAAAAGAATGACATCTGTATAAAAAACAACGACAACAACAACATTTAGTTATAAGCCTCCTCTCCCATCATGGACACATTTCAGATACGAGAAGTGGCAGCCTGTGCTTTAAAAAAATATCATTATGATTAAAAACAAAAAAACATCCAGCCCCTTATCTGCCAGACAAAGGAAATAAAATAAAATTACATATAAATATTAGCTCGTGGCTTCAACAACAAAGGCCCACGTTGCACTTCTGCTTCAATATACAAAGTATTACCACTTCAGATGTGGTTGAACAATCAAACCAAACACCATTTGACTTTAGTTAAAAGTATCTACATTGTTTTTGTAGTTTCCAGTTTTCACCAGTAGGCTATATTGTATTACAATGCATTGTATTCTAAATAAAAAACATATGAACAAAATCTCTTATCCAGAGAGATTAACTATAGAGCATAAAATCTTGTTTCTTTTCCTTGTAAAAGCCTGTTTTTCACAGTAAAATTAAACCCTAGTTCATTATCTAACACGTGGAAAGTTCTAAATGATACATATGTCATTCATACTAAAAGTCTTATCCAGAATAATTTACAAACTTTAGTGTGGCTTTAAGTCTTTCTTAAACAAAAACGGCGTGAGTATTTTCACAACCGTAAACTAGGCAGCACTGATGATATGCTTTAAAATGTATACCAATATTTGTTTTAAAACAGCTAGCTATATCTAGGAGTACTTCGTTGATTATGCTTCACACTGGTACTTCCTTCATATTTGCCGGTCAAATACTTTCCAGTTCTTAAGTCTTCCGCTAATTTCCAAGGGCTTTAAAAAAAAAAAAAAGTCTTGGCTTTCTGAAACACTTGCATTTGCGCACACACACACACACACACACACACACGCATGCACGCACGAACACACACACACACACACACACGCGCATCTGGACTTGACCTTTGACCAACGACATACATCATCTTCAACCACAAGATACGCCGCCTCAAACCAGAACGAGAGTTGAGAATGACAGCACTGGGGGTCTTATAGAGAGACATGTAACGAGACAGTTAAAAGAGGACAAATCCTGGTCCCCACGTTCCAGTCCCTGGTGTCCTGGTGGGTGTTTACTGAAGACCTGCTAGTGCACCTGAAATCCTTCCTGAGCTCGAGACCCACGATGGGATCTCTGTATCAGCAGTTGTCCATCAACCGGCTTCAGGGATGTGGTTTGAAGGAGAATCACTCTTCCAGAATCATCGCCTCCTGGAATGCTTCGATCCATCTGTTTAATGAGCACATCGCCATGATTAACAGCAACAATAACATGAATAACAGACGTTCTGCATGGTGTCAGGACGGTTACCTCTGCGCGGTGGGGATATCCTCGGCTTTGAAGATGTTGAACAGGGTGTTTTTGTGGTACAGTTTGAACTGCAGCTTTTGAGCGGGGCCGTACTTCTCTTCCCTCAGAAAGAACCCCAGTAAGGGCTGACTCTCGAGCGCCGCCACGTCCTGAAAGAAGAGGCCGATTGAGAAACCGGCGAAACCACGACCGATTTCAGCCGATTAACCCTCGAGTAAAAGCGGGAAAAACACACGGCTGCGAGTCTGAGCATGTGCGTTGTTATGCGTGCGAAGGTGTCTGCCAACATTCTTGCACATTACTGGGGCTGGGGACTCAACAAAGCAGAATGTATCTCAGTGCAGGGCTGAGCGAAGTGGACAGAAAAAATAATCATGTTGGCATTTTTAAGCTGAATGGCGATACACAATATATATCTGGTTATTTTCTATGAAGTGGGCTACATGTTCAGTTGTAAGTCAAAGCCACATGTGATGCGAGACACTTTAATTAAAACAGACAAAATAAAATGCAAAGAGAGTGTTCCCTTCCCTGTTTGAAAACATACAGCTGCACATTTACATAAAATAAATAAAAATGGGCCTATCTCTGAGAATGCTCCTTCAGTTGTTTTCAACAACAATAACACACCGATTAAAATAGAGCACAATTGGAGGTTTTCCTCTCCTGCTTAACAAAAAACACAGCTGTGAAAATAACAATAAACATGAAACAGAACAACAGGCCTACTTGCTCTGATAAAGTAGTTACATTTTCTACTGAGGCAGACAGTTCTTTACATTCCTCTTATGTAGCCCTGTAACATCAAGGAAAACAAGCCTATCAACAGCCTCTATGTAGCCCTGTAACATCAAGGAAAACAAGCCTATCAACAGCCTCTATGTAGCCCTGTAACATCAAGGAAAACTAGCCTATCAACAGCCTCTATGTAGCCCTGTAACATCAAGGAAAACTAGCCTATCAACAGCCTCTATGTAGCCCTGTAACATCAAGGAAAACAAGCCTATCAACAGCCTCTATGTAGCCCTGTAACATCAAGGAAAACTAGCCTATCAACAGCCTCTATGTAGCCCTGTAACATCAAGGAAAATATGACCTAATCATTGTTAAAACAGATTACCATGAACACTGTAAGTACATTGTTCACAAACACATCGTCAGCAGCATGTTTGCATATAGCATATGCTCTGGTTGCAAATACTGAGACCACAGCACATTTCACTTTCACGCAATATCATGCCTGCCTGACAGAAAGTAAACTCTGTGCCAAAGTTATTGCAAGCAGAAAATATTTTAATTCGTTGTAATAAATAAAAGAATAAAATGAAAAATGAAAAATAAAATAACACTAATAACCGGTTACCATTATTTCAAATAAATCTTTCTGTTCCAGTCCAGAACAAAAAAATATAAAGTTTCTGATTCCGTTTTTGTTCCTAGCGAAATATTGATTGTTTCTGGTTTTCGATTTCGTTCCTTGAACCAAAGCCGTGATTTTAAAGGGTAAGTTCAGAGTTTTTGACATAAAGCCTCATTTTTGACTTACCCATGATGATTCTGATTGATTGAGACATATTTCAGCTCCGTGCACTCAGTCGTGCGCTTGGGCAGGTAGGTTTATGCTAATGCTAGCGCAACCCTATAGTAACTAGTAGCAGACACTACCAGACTCAATTTAAACACTAGTGCTAATAATAATAATAAAAATACAACAGACTATCGGGGTGAATTGGAGTGTTTATAGCGTAATTTTAGAAGTCAATGGGCTCACTGAGTAGAGCGCGTACCACTTAAGGACGAGTCCTTCTCGCAGTGACCCAGGTTCGTATCCAGCCGGCGGTCATTTGCTGCATTGTCCTCCCTTCGCTCTCCCCTACTTTCCTGTCACTCTCAGATTGTCTCTATCAAATAAAGCGTAAAACCCAAAAAATAAATCTTAAAAAAAAAAACATTTTAGAAGTCAAATGATCCTCTTCAAAGTCAGACATGCCTTTCAAACATGGGCATTGCAACTTCCTGTTGTTGATATGTCTAGCACGCCGGTGTTAATTTGACTTCTGAAATTATGCTATACTCCAATTCACCCTGATAGACTGTCGTCATTTTATTATTATTATTAGTACTATTAACTTTGGGTGCACTGTGGAGTGTTTAAATTTAGTTTGGTAGTGGCTGCTAGTGGTTACTATAAGGCTGCGCTAGCATTAGCATAAACCTACCTGCCCAAGCGTGCGACTGGGTACATGGAGCTGAAAAATGTCTCAATCAATCAGAATCATCACGGGTAAGTTGAAAATTAAGCTTTATGTCAAAAATCCCGAACTGACCCTTTAACGCAACATCAAACTGTATCGATATACACGGTATTGTCTCATCCTATATCTCGTTTGAAAATATATCGATATAACATAAAAAGTCATTATATCGCCCAGCCCTATCTCAGTGTTGCTGTAGTACGTGGGAGATAGAGATATACTACAAATCTATTAAAGACAGACGGTGTGATCATGCGCTCATATATGCATCGTAAAGATACCTCGCTGGCAGCGTAGGTGTACAGCACTTTGTCCTTGATGACGAACCACAGCCTCTTCCACTGCTTCTTGTTGCCCTTTGACCTATTCAGGTAGCCGCTCATGGAGGAGTTCTCAGTGTTGGCAGAAACCTAAAAAACAAAGAAGAAGAAAACTCTTGTAAGAAACAAAGATATCAAACAGTGTCATAGTTTTTTTGCCGCTGACATACACATTAATGTTTGTTTTGCGTGCCCGACCTCTTTTAGTGCAGCGGGAATCTTCTTTTGTTTTCTTGAAAATGAAAAAGCTCCCGACTTCCCGATAGGAGAAACTGAGTTCGAGGCACATCGGTCACCTACACAAAGCACATCAAAAAGGCATAAAAAAATAATTAAAAAAGGAAATCACGTGTTGTTGTTTTTTTATGACAACCGTAACGCCAAGAATATGTCTAAGTTTCTAACATTCTAAATCTCTTACTGTTTTCTTGGAGCTTGGCAAAGCAGTGGTCACAGACGCGCGCCGGCTGGTTCTTCAAGTACTCCAGGTAGTACTTATTAGAGGAGCACGCTTGACACACCACCTGCCCGAGACATAATGGAGCGACGGTGAGGAGCGAACGACAGAATAGCAGAAAAAGAACGAGACATAATCGGGGTGGTAAACTCAAAGCAGGTGGGACCTTGCCGCAGGCCCGACAGTGGTGCCGCCTCCAGGTGAGGGTGAATTCGCAGGTGCAAATCATACACATGGTGGCCCGCAGGTCTGGGATCCAAATGGGAGCCTTCGAACCCAACGGGGCCCCGATGTCTGCAACGCCATCAGCCTTCATTGAAAAAAAAAAAAGAACACACGACAGTTTTGTGTAAAAAAAAAAAATAATGAATGAATGATGTTAATAGTTAGTTAATAGAGTTCTAGTGAAGCCCAAACACAGAAGAACACACGTTACCTCCTCCTGACTACGACTCGATATGAACGTTATCTTCTTCTTGGTGTAGTCCTCTATCGCCTTGGCGATGGCTTCCAGCCACTGGTCTCTCTCCGTAGCCGAGCTGTGAGCACAGCGCAGAAAAAAGCGCTATCAGAAGTGGTGCCCCAAGTAGGCGGTGTCAGAAGTGGTACCCCAAGTAGGCGGTGGAGTCAAATCGCTCACACTACCCTTGTTTATTGTGTTGTGATATTTGTTTTTTTAGTTTTTTGCACTCATCACGTGATGACCTAAGAATACGTTCAGTTTGAGCTGGTCTGTGTTTACGGAGCTAAGAGAAGGGGCTGACCTTGCCGACAGGATGAACGAGCGCTCCACGCTTTCGATGTTGAGCTCGTTCTGGTACGCCTCCTGGCTGGGCTTGCTCACCTGGAGCAGACGCACGTGCACGCATAAAGATTATTCACTGACGTTAGTTGAAAGTGGAAGGTGCAGACGTGTCTCTCCAGCTACGAGGACGCACTCACCTTCATCCCGGCCAGAGACAGCACACTGTTGAGTTTATACTGGGCAGACTGGACGGGGGTGGTGTACATGAGCGCGTCATTAAACTACGGAGAAACGGAGCACGTCAGCAAGCAAACACTAAGCCCAACTATTCAAACGTAACTCTGAATATGGACACCGGCCCTATGGCGGACTGTAAAGCAATAACATACAAAGGCTCACGTGCAATAGAAGCTCAAATCCACAACAGCCTGCTTAAGGTAAGGTAAGGTAAGGTAAGGTAAGGTAAGGTAAGGTAAGGTAAGGTAAGGTAAGGTAAGGTAAGGTAAGGTAAGGTAAGGTAAACTTTATTCATCCCAGAGGGGAAATTCAATTGCTACAGCAGCAGCAAGCAGCATCAATTAAATAAAAAGCAACAGTAAGAAACAGAATACAACATAACCGTATATTAAATAGATAAATAAATACTGCACACCTGCATGCAGTGGAAATTGGATTAAAGAAATTATACATAAAATATGCAAATGATAAATGGCTAAGATATATAAAGTAAAATAAAGTGCAGGAATGAAGCACAGCAGGTTGCTGTTGTAATATCAGGTGGTTTCCAGGTACACAACAACAACACAAACTACATAGTACTGTTAAAAAGTCTGACTGCCACTGGAATAAAAGACCTACGGAAGCACTCTGTCTTGCAATGAGGTCTAAGTCTGTTACTGTGGGAATAGATGCCAACACAGGTTTCTCTTACCAAGAAGAACATTCGGGGCTGCATCTCTTTCCTGGACAGCTTCATCAGGGTGCCCTCTTTGAGAAAGACCTGGGGAGAGATGCACGGAGAGTCCTCAGCTGTGTCTTTGGAATCACAGGTAATGTTATGATATCGACGACTCAACGGAAATGTGGCGCATGTTATCACAGTGGTCTTGGTTTATCATCAAAGGAAAAACAAGACTAGGAACGCCTAGCTAAGTTGGGTCGCGCATGCGTGTTTTAACAATGGGTGGGTGGGTGAGTGAGTGAGTGAGTGAGTGAGTGAGTGAGTGAGTGAGTGAGTGAGTGAGTGAGTGAGTGAGTGAGTGAGTGAGTGAGTGAGTGAGTGAAGGCAAATGGCTATTCTAGGCTGGGTCGCGACCCAGCAAAAAAAAGCACAACACCACCCCAAACATAATCACAATATCATGATGAAATATTTGTTTTCTGCTGGGTCACGACCCAGCCTAGAATAGCCATTTTCCTTTACTGACACTCACTCACTCACACACACACTCACTCACTGACTCATTGTTAAAACATGCATGCGTGACCCAGCTTAGCTAGGTGTGCCTAGTCTTGTTTATTTGAAAACATTTTGTGGTTTTAGTTGGACTTCATATCTAATCACTACAGCATTCTGATGAACCCCATGGGAATACAAAGGTTGGGAAGACGGGGGTCTAGCGGGGGTCTGGCGGGGCCTCACCCTGCCAGGCTGGACGATCTCCTGGTGGCCGTTCAGGCTGTACTGGATCTGCATAAGCTTCTCAAAGTTATCCTGGAAAGAAAGAATAGCGACACGACATTCAGTGGAAATGGGATCGGGAGTCAAACGAGATGATTAACTGCATTAAACGTCAGGAGCCTCTGGAGGCCTCGGGGGGCCCGCTTACCCCTTGTTTCATGATGTCATTGGCGTGATTGGCCACTTCCTTCACGATGCCCAGGGCGGCTGGTGGAGGCGGCAGAAGGGCTATGTTAGGACTGGTGTGAACTTGGGTCAATGTATGGGCGTGTGGTGTTAAGATGACGCGTTCTCACCTTGTGTGTCTTTGTAATCCTCAGAGTCTTCTGGAAGGTTCTTCAGATAATCTGAAAAAGTAAAAAAGACGTGAACTGATGTAGAACTAACGATTATTTTCATTATCGATTAATCTGTCGATTACTTTCTCGATTAATCGATTAGTTGTCTATAAGTGGTCTATAAAAATGTCAGAAAATGTTGAAAAATGTTTTCCAAATCCCAAGGTGATGTCCTCAAATGTCATGTTTTGTCCCGACCAACAGTTGACACAACCCGAAAATATTTAATAGTTTTACCATCATAGAAATTTAACGGAAAATATTCACATTTGAGAAGCCGGGACCAGAGAATTTGGATTTTCTTTTCTTAAAGAATGACTCCAAACGATTAATCGATTATCAAAATAGTTGCCGATTATTGTAGTAGTTGTCAACTAATCTATTAATCGTTGCAGCTCTAATGTAGAATGAAAAGTTTAACAAACACTAAAATCAACTTGGAGAGAGTCTAATTTACATTTTTGTGCCGAGCAAAATAATATACTCGACGTGTGTCTGATGCACGTTTGTCCACCAGGGGTCACTACACCACCAACAGAATATTATGAGCCAACACCAGCATTAAAAAAAAAAGAAGAATTGGAGATAGCATTCATGCGCTGCCAATAAGCCTGTGGTCTGATTGTGCTCCTGAAGAGGATGTTGAGCTGAGGTTAGTAGGGGAGAGGTTGTGTGTCAGAGTGGGCCAACAGTAGCTCTGGGGATAGAGCAGTCACATGTCTAGGGTTGTTGGTTCAATTTCAGGCTCCTCCTGGCTACAGCGAGGAGGTGAGCATGTCGTCTCCTTGCATGTTTGACAACATCAACAGTATGAATGTGCGTGAATGTGAGCAGTCCATGCCGTAAAAGCGCCATACACATGTGAGTGTTGTGTACCTGTCAGAAGCAGCTGGTACTGAGGGATTCTCTGCACTGGTTTCAGCAGGTAGTGTTTCAGAGCTAGGCTGGCACATCTCGGACTCATCTGAGACAAAAACATAAAAAGAAAACTAGAATTACTGCCTCCGCCATCCAGTCAAGTTGCAGTTTACATCCATGTCTGTCCAGACTCATATGTAGTGAAGACTACATTAATAAGGAATTTAATAAAATCTATTAAATATATTTTTTGGCAAAATGGATGTCATCACTATATTGACATTTATGATTCCAGTGAATCATTCCAACATGCTGTCTTCACTTAGAGGTTATTGTTACTGAGGAGTACAGAGGACTGATAGAGAGCTTCATCACATGGTGCAACGACAATCACCTGAAGCTCACTATCAGCAAAACCAATGAGCTTGTGGTGGACTACCAGAGGAACAGGAGGCCCCCTGTCCTGGTTGTCATCCAGAGAGAGGAAGTGAAGAGGGTAACTTGAGGTCTGTGGAGGGGGCGTCGCCAACAAGGCCCGATGCCGAAGGCAGGTGAGAGAAATCAGCGCTAATTAATGATAACTCTCTCTCACCTGCCTATTTAAGAACAGTGACTGGCCCAAACAACAGGACGCACATGCCACGGAAGCAGCAGAGGGGCTTGTTGGAGGGACTTTAATTATTATTTATTTTCAGCCCTGGACTTTCTGTTTGTTTATTTATATTTAAAGTTATATTATTTGCCCCGGAATAAATGCAGCCGTATGTCTTAAACCGTGAGTCTGGTGTCTGCCTCGTCACAAGGTCCAAATCAATAGAAAACTGGACTGGACTCACAACACTGATTCCCTCTCAAGGTACAGAGCAGAGAGACATGAGGTCACAGTGACCTTGACCTTTGACCACCAAATTCTAATCATTTCATCCTTGAGTCCAAGTGGAAGTTTGTCCCAAATAAAAAGTGTACATCAATCAAGTCCCCACCAGGACATAACACACGCACACATTAACACGCAAACCTGCAATGCAAAGATGCAACACATAAACCAAGGTTTTGCCGTTCCAATAGCACAAAAAATGCACATAGTTCTACATGATAATCATTAGGGTTTTAAAGAAGCCTTGTAGTAGACTTTCACATTATAAACACTAAGGGCCACGGGCCAGCCATCTTAAGCCCAATATATACTTGATTGCACATCCCCAGTTTTTCTTTGTTTGTGATGACTCGTCCGTAGTTAAGTAGTCAAGTCAAGTATTTTTATTTATATAGCCCTTTATCACTTTTACAGTCTCAAAGGGCTTTACAGGCCCACATTTTTAACGACACCCCCCAACTCGCAGCCCTCCAAAGGGCAACTGGGAGTGCAATAGGTGCC
>OMPB01122272.1:234-10792 GCA_900312615.1 Stylephorus chordatus | reverse complement strand
GTTTTTTGTACACAAAGCTGAAGTGATAAGCGATGGGGTAGCAGTGGTTTCATGATTCATTCATTCCCAGATTTAAAAAAAACAACATATATTTAAATAACTTAAAGGTGCTGTCTCCTCCGGCTGTCTCTTTAGCAGCACTTAGAAAAAAAATTGAATCCACCAACGGTCTAAGCAACGCCCCCTCCCCAATCAGAGATGGCCCCGAAACAAAACTCAGTTTGCAGTTTGACAGATGGGTCGTCCAATTAAAGGTGTTGGGCACACATTGTATATGTTGTCCGTTTTTGGCCCCTGCTCCTCACACAGATGCTCAAATTATGTCATTAATGTGTCAAATATCTTATGTCACTGATTACTGTCGAATACTTTCCAGATATACGCAGAATTTTAAAAACTTGCCAAAAATGAACCGGCGGAGACAGCACCTTTAAGTTGAGAATTCATGTAAAAACTCACAGAATGACAACTTTATTCTTATCCGTTGTACAGCTCAATGTCAATATAATAACAGCTCCGCCTCCGACACCTGGTAATTATATATCAATTGTTTCAAATGGTCTTTATTCCAAGTGGATTTAAGAACATTCAGTTTGATGGTTTTCTAACGTTTCACAGCTCAGCGTTCATGTCGCTACAACTGTGGCAGGGACCTGGGGACATGCTCCTGTTCCTCTTCCTGTCAATACCGTGGCAACTGTTGCTATGACTACTACTGTAAGTGTCTAAACCCATTGAAACCAAGCAGCAAGCTACTTGTAAAAATCATGCACGTTTTCTTCTAAATTGAATCCCATGTTTTTATCCCCTATTGCACAGCCTACTGTCCGACCTCAACAGCACCAGATACAGGTATATCACCTATTAATACTCAACCTGCCAACTGAATTTGTTCTAATTACCAACTGCAGGGTAACACATTGCATGGTAACACAGCAATGACTCCTCAATTGGCAAGGAGCATGTAAACAATGCTAATCTTGATCTGTTTCAGTGGCGCCCTGTGGAGGCTCTCGTTATGGCGCCGGCTCCTTCTCCAGTCCGTATTACCCAGGCTTCTATCATGAGAATGCCTACTGTGTTTGGTCCCTGAGCGCGTCCAATAACAATAGATTGTTCCTGTCTTTTACTGACATTGAGTGAGTCAATACATTCACAATTTTAGGCTAGTATTGGCATTGAGGGTTTTTGTATTTTTTATTTACTTTTTTTGTATTATGTTAATGATGTTATGTCAAAATCGATGGTTTATTTCTGTCGATGGAAAGTTAAATCATATGCATTGCATTATTTTATTTTTTATTTTTTTTTAATCCTAACGTAGGAACCGGCTTGGAACCAAAATGTCAATATTTGCTCTGTGAAGTTTCTTTTTTGATTACGACCTCTGCATTATTTCTCTTTCTGCATCTATAGGTTAGAGAACTGCTGCACCTGCGACTATATTTCTGTCCATGATGGATCATACACGGGTTCACCACTTTTGGGGAGATTGTGCAACAATGCCACGAATAGCTTCCAGTCCTCCTCCAGGTACATGACTGTTGTCTTCCGAAGTGACAGCTCTGTGGTTGCCAGAGGGTTTAAAGCAATGTTCACAAGCATTCTTCCGCCAAACGATGGTAAGTGAATGATTCAAGTCATTAGATTGGAAGTTTTCCCGTGGTGAAATCCAACTGATTCATTCGGTCCGCTGAACCTGTAGGCCACTGTTTAGCTTTAGGCTGCCTTAAAGTGCCACTGAAACGGAAGTTTGAGATTGTCTAACTTCCGTAGTTTGACGTATTTCCCACTCAAACAGGCTATAGGGGCGGGACATACAGAAAGGTTTAGAGGAATTTCATTGGAATGTTGACAAGTGGGCGGGTTTTAATAACTTTAGAGTGAGATAGACAGATAGCTTCAGTTTACCTTTTGATTGATGGGTGGATGTCGTGAGATTATTGGTTGACCTTGCTCTTGCATTGCTGACGTAAGCACTCGGGAGATTTTGTTTTACAGGAAGAAAAAAAATCACAAGATTACAATGAAACTGAAACATTGGCATATATTGTTAAATAGGTGCACACTAGGACCAAGGATGTGATCCAAAATGGGGGGGGGGAATGCATTTTTGATTTCAGTGGCACTTTAATTAAGGATTATTCATCTCATGTGCATCTGTAATTATTAGAATTGCTTAAATGGTTTAATCTATCCTGACTGACAATATATGAATAATATTTGCCTCAAAAAAAAGTTGTTCTAATCTGCTAAAATTGCAATTCTACTAGGTCGTGTGAATTGTTCTTCAGAGAACATGAACATTGTGATTGGGAAGTCCTACCTGGCCTCTATGGGCTTTGATGGCAACAATCTTTACTTAAATGACCAGTACTGTAGACCCCGAATTTCTACATATCAAGTGATCTTCAATTTTCCATTAAATACTTGTGGCACCATACGCAAGGTAAGAATTTATTCACTTTCAAAAGAGCAATAGCCTACATGCGTCATCCATGTCCGATGTAAGAAACGAGTACTAGGCCTACTTGGATTGTATGTCGTCCGTAGAGTGAAATGTAAATATTTTCAATGTGTTCTACCTTAAACAGTTTGAGAATGGCAGAGCCGTATATACAAATGCCGTTCGTGGCTACAAATCCAACTATGGCGAGATTACACGCAACTCCCCCTTCAAGCTGAACGTGGACTGCCGTATGGAGCAGGACACGACGGTCCAGATCATGTTTGTTGCCCAAGCTCACGAAGACAACTCCTTAGTTGGCACGGGCCACTTCAATGGCAGCATGGCTTTCTACACCTCCAGCAGTTTTTACTATCCTGTATGGACATTCATTTAACAGCCTATAAACATGCACTGTAAAACACCATTCAAAGCTAACCGATATACATAAAGTTAAATTTCGCCAATTGTGTAGACGCTTTCAGCATATTTATGCGTATTTGACTATTTATAGTGTAGCCTATTATAGTTATAAGTGGATTTTTTTTAAATTAAATACTTGCCTTCTAAAGGACAAACAAAAGACACAAGAAAAGCTCATTTTACTTACATGAGCGACATAGTAGCCTAACACAGAAGAGCTGTGCCTCGTGTTTCCACAGGTGACTCAGTTTCCGTACAAGGTGACCCTGAACCAGAACATGTATGTCCAAGTGGACCTGAGAAGGAGAGACACAAACCTGGTTCTCTTCGTGGATACATGCGTGGCTTCTCCCTCAGCCCATGACTTCCATACCAGGATCTATGACCTTGTCCGTGATGGGTATGATGGTCTTATCTTGGAGACATCGACCAGTCCAATGGTTCAATGCGCAGTGAACAAATGTTTTAAGATGACACTAACTGAACTCTGACTGAATTTATATGCACAAGATTTTGTGGTTTAAGGATTCATCATTAGTAAAAGGGTATGCTGCTGGCTAAATTGATCAGAGAACTGAATATTGGCATAATGATCCAAAAGGGTGTGTAGGCCTACTTAAAAAAAAAGAGGTTATGTGTGTGGTTAGTCTATTCGGATTCAATTTCAACAGTAAGATCAGCATCCCAATGGTGGTCACCTTGTTTGGTCGGGGAATATGCATTGGTTAGGAACCTGAAGTGGCCCTTGTTGTACCAACTGATCAGGGACATGGTACCCTTCATCATGACTTGTGATTGGCCCTGCTGCGCTGGCGTGGACCCACAGACCAGCATGCACTGGGGCAAGCCTGTGCAGTCACTCCTTCTGGTGCTTAGAAGACCGCAGCAGTATAGTAGATATCTGGAGACATAGGCAGAGATGCATGAGACATTCACCATGTTGCATGAGTGCGCGCGCGCATGCACGCACACACACAATGAATAAAATAAAAGAGCTGCTTTGTGTTGCATTTTAATGATATGCATTTCTATTTTTATTTAAAATAACTGTCATATTTCTGTTCCTTAGATGTCCAAAGGACAGCACATACTATTCGTACTACTCTGGTCCCAGCACCTGGGCCCGTTTTAGATTTAAAGCCTTCCAGTTCCTGCGAGCCCACGAGTCTGTGTACCTGCAATGCAAAGTCTTGATTTGCCCTGTATCTGACCCGTCCCGCTGCCGTCGTAGCTGCAACAGGCGCAAGGCCAGAGACTTAGAGTCACCTGGAGATAGCCATACGCTGGTCCTAGGTCCCATCCAACTCTCCAAAGGTATGAGGTCATTTGTTTTTCAAATTCTGATAGCTTGGTAACTGTTTGTGGCGGGGTTTACACATTTAGCTTGATTCGTTCTCTCCCCTAGACCCGGAGATCCAGGATATAGAGCAACAACCTAAGGAGGACGCCAAGAAGTAATGTGGTTTTAACGACCAGCATTGAGCATCTATTCAAATCACTATGCTCTTAATATTCTGCTATCCATAATATTGCCTAATGTTGGGCTCTTTGTTATTTCTTCATTCAAATTAAAAGCATCATCACAAATAATCTGTGTCCGAGCTTTTCACTAAGCATATATATAATGCAACACATTTTGGAGTTTGTCAAATAAAAACAAGACAAGGGACCATTGTTAGAAAAAGCTTTACTCATTAATTTGTAAGCTTTAGTTTCATCTCACATTAAAATCATTGGTTATCCCAGAAGGGAGGTGATTTACAAAAATGCTTCCATATTCATCACTACCTATCAACCTACAGCACTCAGAGAACATAAGGCCGTTATCATTGAATGCCTGAAGTACCACTAAATATGGTGTCAAGCAGGTCCTAGAAAAACAGTAACTAAGTTGTATGCGTACATGTTGCTAGCAACAGACACAACACTATCCAGTATAATAAACAACCTTGCTAAGCAGGATTCTTCACTGCAACAAGATTCCAACTTTTTATTGACACAACATTTATCAAAACAATCAGAATACAATACCCAGTTAATATTCAGAAAATCAGAGACCCATATAAGAAAGCTGGGATCTCCAGTTATGTCATCACAAAGAATATAACATGGCATCTCTGGTGCTACGTGGCAATTCTGAACAATAGTGTTCACAGGAGACAAAATACGTGGTTATTCTGCTCAAAGGGTGGAGGTGCAGGACAGCAAAGTGAACTATTACAATATCAAAAGGTCAGGTCAGGTCTGTGGCATACTGCATTTAGAGGGCTATGCTTTGTTTTCAACACCCACCCCCCTCTCCATTTGCATTTTTTTTCTGCCAAATTGCCATGGTGTTGTTCAAGGAAGGGCACTCCGTGAAGAACCTGCATAAATGATAGAGGGCTATAGGGCAACAATGCCTAAGAAAGTGACAAAAAATGGCCCCGTTAAAGTGCAGGGTCAAAAATTACATTACATTGAAGTGTTATGTTCTTCATTCATGTTATATTTAACTAGCATGTAAATGTTAGTGGGCTGATGTAGACATAAAGATCATCCATGACTGTACAGTCTAGAATAAGGGTGGCCAACTACTTAGAAATTAAGTCATTTTATAGTAAATTAATTACTTATTATCCTGTTGTAGCACTAATTGTGCCTATCCCTTGCTCTGATGTTCAAACCTGCTCCTACCTCCTTAAAATACTAACCGACCACCCCCGACATTTTGGCAACTTAGCACATAGCGCTTATTGTAGTTGATTCAATTTAAATTGTATGCTTTGATTGTTCTGAGCCTCATCTGTAAGTCGCTTTGGACAAAAGTGTCTGCTAAATGCATAAATGTAAATGTTATTGAGAATATCATGTAGATAGATGCCCATGATCAGTAATTGATTCATGGACTGTGATTCCACCGCCCCACTGTGGTTTTAGTCTTGTGGCATTATTTTTTATTTTTTACACATATAGGAGTCTCTACTTAAACACTGTTTGTTTTCAAATGATAATAGTTACAGATGATGTTTCTGTGTCCACTGAGGTCAAACACCATTTAAATAGGTTGGTAAAACAGTATAAGGCATAGTCACATGTCGATGTATCGGATCCACAGCAGATACCCCAAAGCATGTTTCATCCACCTGCTGCTTTCACTGCTACTAAACTGCCAACAACATACATTACATTTGATTCGATGTCGTCTATGAATACCTAACTGCTACACCATCTTGACGAACAGACATTGAGTTGACAAGGAGGATCCTAATCAGACTTTTCCTTGCATTGTTGTCATTGCTTGGCACCGCAGACAATATTAATTGTAGGTTTAAAGTGTGTGTGTGTGATATCTTTGCTGAAATAAAAATAACATTTTCCTCACAAATGTCAAACATAACCCTGAAATCCAAAGGGCAAAATCCCCATGATTTTGAAATAAATAAAATATGAATTTCTTAGACAGCACTCGGCTAATCTATCACATAGCAGTGGAAATAATATCACAATGTCTATTATTAATAATACTATACATAAATATTCTTTAGCTAGAATTTAAAAAAGCAAGTGAATAGATCAGGCACTGTAAAGAAATATTTGAAATGCACTAAGCAATCAATTCAGACATTGTTCATGTTTGACCACTCTTATGCTAATAACTGTGTTGAGTGATATCACTCAAGGAATGCTTATTAGAATTCTCTCTTTTAATTATGAAGCATCACTCCAGTCCATCCTCATTGTTAAAGGAGATCTATTATGCTGATCCGTGTTTTAGTACATACAAACAATGTTATAATGTTGGATATCAAATGCAAACCTCACCAAAGTTACAAAACATGAGCTATAGTGTTTCTGCCGTAATCCTGCAACGTGGTTTCCTGTCTCTCTGAACGGCTCGTGGCGAGATCTCCGCGAGATGGTTGCGTCAGGTTAGGTTTTGAAGCGTCCAATTGGGACAAATCCTCCTTCGGCGTTGGACCTGCCCCGTAAGCCTCCACTGAGCTGGCCAATCAGAGTCACGTGGGAGGGTCCAGCAGCCAAGATCTCGCATTACAGCTAGAGGCTGAAAATCGGCTCGCTGAGGATATTTGTGAACGCCGATATGTCATAACTATGGGGGTTTTTGAGCTAACTATGAGCTGGTATGTCATAACTATGAGCTGGTATGTCATAACTATGAGCTGGTATGTCATAACTATGAGATGATATGTCATAACTATGAGCTGGTATGTCATAACTATGAGCTGGTATGTCATAACTATGAGCTGAAAATCATGCAAAGCTACTCGGTAGGTGTTCAAAACTCACTTAATGATAGGTAAAACTGAGTATAATAGACCTCCTTTAAAACTCCAAGGGTAACCTTAGACTGTATAAAATGAAACCTTACACATGCTGACGTTCTCAGCTGCTCAAAACCCCAAGTACACAACACTTCAAAGGCTAGGCTACATCAAGGCTGGATTTGTCAACGTGGAATCAATTAAATAATACATAGCTTGATCTTTCGGAGGAATAAGTCCTTTCTGACTGATGTTCTAACATCACTGCTTATGCTGCCCCCGGGCAAAGTGGCATGCAAAGTCATACTTGTTTATGCAGCTGTGGCCACAGATGTTGCATTGGAAGGCGTTCTCGTAGCCGTGGCAGCCCATATGTATGGTGTAGAGGATGTTGTCCGGGAAGCAGATGTCACAGTGTTGGCAGTGGTGCTGCATGTTGGGCTCCTGGTGCTGGATGGGCAGGCCATGGGCAGGGGTGCTAGGCTGGCTGTTGCTGGGGGTGCTGGTGCACTCACTGCGCTCACTAAAGTGTCCCGCCAGGGGACTGCCATTGTTCGGAGGAGGGGGCCTCGGATCTGGGGTGATGGGAGAAGAGGATGAGGCGTGTGCTGTATTGGTTAAGGTAACCACAGGGGTTGTAGCAGGGTTGGGCGGCTGTATGAGGAAAGGCTTCTCATCGACCTGAGACTCAGTCCCTGGTGACACTGGAGGTTGACTCTGGGAATGGGTGTGCGAGGGAAGGCTGGCCAATTGGCCAGCCAGAGTGGACAGTTGGTTCAGAGGGTTATCCATGACCAGATCATGGTGGTGATGGAGGTTATCATCCCTAGAGCTTCCATCCTCACCCGGCCTGCTCTGGTCATCATAGGCTTCCTGCCGTATGTGAGGCAGCTCATGGGAGTAGTCACTCATGTTGTCAGCCTTTTGCACCACCATGGAAGGGGGGCTAAAGTTAATGAGAAGTCTGCGGCCATAGCCCAGAGAGCTGTTCTTCTTCTGCAGGACGCTAAGCATCTTCTTGTGGGAAAGTGAGCGAGCACCTTTCATTGGCAGCAGCTTGTGGCGTCGACGGCGGTGATGGGACAAATTACTGCGGTCACTGCAACGGAAGGAGCACAGCTCACACTTGTAAGGCTTCTCGCCCGTGTGGGAGCGCATATGAGCCTCAAGGTGGCGCTCATAGGCAGAGGCAAACGGGCACAGGTGACAGCGGTGGGGTTTTTCGCCTATATCAAAAGCAGCACAAAAGGGAAGTTGAGTTGTCACGGTACATGTAAAAAGTAAACATATTGAGCCTTACATGTTCACAATCACCTGTATGAATGCGGATGTGCTCAATGAGTCGAGCTGTGCCTCTAGTGGCATAGTTACAATAGCGACACTTAAGCTTTCCATCATATGTCCTCTCAAAGCCATCCACCAGTATCCCTGAGCTGTCCACCAGCGACATGTCCACAGAGGGGTGATCCAGACCATTTTGACTGCAGTCTGCACACAAAGGAACAATAAAGGATAACCAACCAGAGACTATTTGCAATGCTGTGGTTGATAATTCTGTAATAGTATGAAGGCTGTAAATAATAAGTGAACATTTAAAGTAATGAAACAAGTACAGAAAATTAAAGCAACAGCTAGCTATTTATATGAGATTATTGTTGTGATCTTCAAATCCACGTATATTTTGTTTGCTTGCTTTAGTGTTCCTCTGTACCAACGTCCCATAGCCTTAAACAAGCCCCGGGCCACAAAGTACTAAATGTAATTTTCTTTATCTAGCCTGTAGTACACAGTCGCAGACACATAATTACCAGCTGGATGATCGTCCACCTCTTTGACGCCACTAACAGAACCGGAAATCATGTTCACATGTTGAGTTTGCTGGCTGAGATACTCTTGGAAATCTTTCACAAAATCCAACGTGTCCGGCTTTTCCTCGCCCATTGAAAGAGTTTACTGCAAGTATTCCGTTCTATAAGGACATACACATGTTAAATTGTTACTGGAATTTACGTGAGCCCAAACAAGCCCCATATTTTTGTAAAAATTACTGTAAAACGTTCCATTAAAATGACAATCATTGCCCTGTTCGCGATTGTAGGCACTTACCCTTGTATTACATGTAGTATAACAGTTTTCGACTGGAAAAATCGCTATTTAGGTCAGGCGACAGGTATTCCCTGATATCAGCAATGGACAACAGGGAAAAACAATTATGTTGTCCTGTTTCTCGTTACAAACGGATCCCCATAGTATACTGATCCTGTAACAACGCTACATTAGCAGTCAGCTAAATGCATACTTTGTCGTCACCGAAGGCACTATTTTTCCAGAAGATAATTCATTTGAATCTGTATTACATCCCCACTATTTTTTCTATGAAGCTATAAATAATTTCAGAAATACGTTATCGATGATACATGTTAACAGACGGATTGCAAAATCAAAACAATAGTAATTTTGCGGTGTGAAAGTTCATTTGGTGTCCGTCTGCGAAACCTATCCGGCCGGAAATGTATGTCTCCAAAAAAGTGTTCCTATGACAATACATGTTTTAGGTATTTAACAAAAATAAAACAAAATCCTATAACTGAGTAAAGCACTTTATGTGAACGTTGTTTTGGCTTATTTTAACACAAAACATTACGTATTAGGTGTTATTTTCGAATTAATTGTTTAAAGGTCCATTGTAAAAACGGCTTTTTCCAGTGTTTTACATTGTTTCACGCAATGTGGGATTGTTCCAACACTGACAAAATATGAAATCTGTACCAAGTGCAGTTTCTGCTGTTCAGCTGTGACAGGAATTCCCCCTACTGAAACAAGCCGTTCAGAATTGAGAGTTTCTTCCACGTCGAAGAGGTGCCGACCAATCACTGTTAAGCTAATATCTGCAGAGTAATCCTGCGTTCAAGTGACGTCGGAAGCTCGTATTTACCACTTGTGAAGTCGTAATTACGACCTACACGCGTTCAAGTGCTATTGGTCGGAAAGAGCATACGTCAACAAACATGGACGCCAGATCAAACGAAGGCTGTTTTTTTGTGGGGGATTTCTTTTAGAATCTCAATGATAACTGATTGTAACCAGGGGTGTATTGGAGGGTAAACCCAAGTGTAACCGAGGTCACAAGTTATTGACTGTATGCAAACAAATTTTATTAATTAAATAATTATTAAACTATAACTATGTCCTATATAACAATTCCTATTCTAATATATTATAAACTAAATGTTCTATAATAATCCTATTCTAATATATTCTAAACTAAATGTCCTATATAATAATCCTATTATAATGGTACCATAATTAATGTCCAACGTTGGAGCTCGTTTGTAGGGGAAATCCAGATGATTAATGATGGCTGATGCGTTGCGATGATGACTCGTACTCCGGGCAACAGTGGGAGAGAAATCCGATTAGATCA
>OMPB01122271.1:0-16956 GCA_900312615.1 Stylephorus chordatus | reverse complement strand
TAATCTTATCTTAATCTATAATAATACATCCTCATTTATTTACTGATTATATTTTATATTGTTAATCTCAATCTTCAATCGTCAGCACTCTGTCCTCCTTTTTTCCTCGCGGGCCCAGCTACTGCCAGTATATAAAGGGAAGACAGGTGAGTCAATCTTAGGCATCAGGGGCTTTTGGCATCAGTGCACATCACTGTTTGCCTGGGGTAAAGGCAAACAGTCTCCTGAGGCCGTCTAAAGTCAGCCTCGATATGAGCCTGCAGTTCTATTTGAGGAGCTTATAATCATTTGTGCTATCAGAAGAGGGACACATTGCTGATATCGGTGTGCCTTTGCATCCCTTGCATGGTTTCAAGTCCACAAACTTCAAAAGCTGGTAGATACATGCAATCAAAAGGCCAACACAGCACTGAAACATGGGTGAGGTTTGGATTAACTGCTTGTTGTCTTTCTCAAGTGTTTGTCTTTTTCCTGTCCCCCGTCCACAGTTTACTATAACAAGCCTTTGTTTCTTCCACACTGGTTCCATACTGCACCATCAAAGAGGATTAAACCTCAGTAAACATTGGAATAACAATAAAATGCTAGCTTCATTTCATTCCACACAGGAAGTTAAAGGCCCTATATAGGTTTATAAAATAACTACATCTTTCTGTCTCCTGGCTACATGAAATTCAGCCACAATGTCCATCACAAGGTGAATGACCACATGAAGACATGTCCTCCACCTAGTTTGCGTGATTGGTCAACTGCCAATTCATTATACTCTCAGTGTACCTGAAATTCATGTATGCTATATCAAATATATTTCTTTTTAGCAAATGCCTACAAAAACTAGTCAGTGTTAAATTCCAAACTTTAGGTTGCAAAGCAAAAACAAATACATTTAAAAAAAATGAAAGCAAAAGAAAGGCATAATAGAAAGTTATTATTTGTTGACAGACAGGAATTACTGTAAATGGATCGTCGCGTGGAAAAACAGTACCTGAATATGCAGAGAATCACAATAGCCGTGATGAGCGACACAAGGGAAACGCTGTGTCCAACGGTGTAGCCGATCTTCACTTGCCGAAAGAATCTTCCCTGCAAATAAATACAACAAACCCAGAAAACAAGTCAGGGTTCGACCCAAAATTGTAACAAATCCTTCAATACAACACAGAAGAGAGAGAATCGTATTTCTAGTTTGTATGCATCTATAAAGCAGCATCATAACAGAAAGACTGAAAAGTAAATAAATACAATCAGGCTGTGCAGAAAGGGGACTCGGTCAATGCCATGAACTGTATTGGTGTTCGCCGTGGGAATTCAATGATGCTTAAATCCATCATTCAAGAGCTTGATTAGAGTGCAGAGGTGTTTCTAAATATGTCTAATGCAAAGCAGTACCACAGAGCAGTTTGATATCTTTTGTATGTTTTACGAAAATCTAGGGGCGTGTATATTTATATTTAAGTTACCTTTGGAAGAAAAAGGCAGGTAATGGCAGCTGCTTAGAGGTACTTGGCAGAGAGGAGTAATTATGACTTTCTTACTTCTTCTTAGTTAAAGGCTCTAGGTATTTGGTTGTTTGTTTGAGGGTGTGTGGGGGGAGCTATAAAAACTAGGTAAAGAGCACAGGCTACTGTACTGTAACATGGGGTGGTATGCAGAAAGACGGGCATCAAATGCCTTTAGGCTCCTCTCGAGCCAGATCCCCACTGAGTTTCTTATGTGGCATACTAATGAGCCAGTTTGTTCTCTGCAACCGAGTGCACACACTGAGAAAGCTTTTACCCCCCTGCAGTGCACATGCTCAACATTGGCAAACTTAGCTGCCCTCATACAGGTGCAATCAAAACAAGGCGCAGAAAAATAGAGAGAAGGTAATCAGCAGTTAAAGGTGTTGTGCCAGACGACTGAATTAGAAAAAAATAGAACATTTTTTGAATTCTAAGCAACGCCTCCTCCCCAATCAGAGATGGCCCCGAAACCGAAACCAAACTCAATGTGCATTCGTCAAACTGCACATTGAGTTTGCAGTTTGACTGACAGATGGGTCGTCCAATCAAAGAAAATGGTCGACAATTGGATTGGTTGTCCCGTTTTGGCCCCTGCTCCTCACACAGATGCTCAAATTACGTCATTGATGTGTCAAATATCTTATGTCACTGATTACTGTCGAATACTTTCCAGATATATGGAGAATTTAAAAATGTTGCCATAAATGAACCGAAAGGGATAGCACCTTTAAGAGTAGGTTAGTCGCCCTAGACCAGATGCTACTTACTCGTATAATGTCAGGATAATGACAATGGACACGTGACTAAGCGAGCCACCAGTCCTTGTCCGTGAAGATCAGGCATGCTCCGCTTTGACAAATTAATTTGCATCGACAAATAAACAATGTTTGCTGACATGATGACATGCTTATCTTATCTCAGAGTATTTTGTGCGTAATGTATTAATTATATATTTAATAGCCTAATTAAAAGATGGCAACCCGTGCAATGAAATTCCATTTTCATTTGACCCTGCAGATCTTCTAAATTGTTTCCACACTATTTCACTGATTTTAAAACAAATAAAAAAAATAAAAAAGCAGACTTAAAGAATTATTAGCACTATTCACCAAGGAAAGATATTCATGGGAAAAGAACTACAATGTCTAAAGAATCAAAGCATTCTTTATACATTATAGTAATATCGCTTGTGAGTGAGTGAGTCAGGATAAACACATTAATAAACACACAGTCAAGAAAGAAAATGATAGTCTAATGGTCAGCTCCATCCTAGATTAAGATACATGCAGAGTCCCCCTGCTCGGAGACATTTTATTTGTATTTTTTAGATGGCTTCAGGCTGTCATGTGGAGATATAAACTGTAGATGGTTGTATACGGGCGTCAAGTTCACTCTGGGTTGAGGGTTAGAAACACTCACATCGTCGCCTGTGCTGTTTAGATTGTATCCGCAGTTCACAGCAATGTCAATGGGATGCATCTCTGACCAGCCAGCTGCTGTGCACGTTTTGGAGAGATTACCTGGCCAGGAAAGACAGGGTTTGTTACAGGTCCCAGCTGTTCAATGAAAGTCAGTCTTAAAACACTGAAACAGTTGGTTTAGAATGAAGCAGATTCCCCGATACATAAAACAATACCATTCTAGACTATTGCAGTTTACTATTACTAGACCCTTTAATCCCTGTCTTCCAAAACCATAAAACAGAAAGAACATTTCAGCCATGTCGGTACAGGTATTATGTGGCATCTGATGGATGTGTAATAAATGGTAACAATCATACTGAACACTGAAGGGAAGGCTCTGAAGGGATGAGCCTTTTCTGCTGCATATCAGGACAAATGTCCTTTACTTTTCCATGCTTACCTTGTCATGCACACAGAGCACATGAATCAGAAACACACAAATGCATTTATACACACGCACGCACATGCACACACACACACACACACACACACACACACACACACACACACACACACACACACACACACACACACACTAGTTGTAGCATTATCCTCCACCCTTGCTTGTCCTGTCTTTAATATAAACAAAACACAAGAAAAGTGCTAATAAAAGTGCCGAAAAGAAAGGCCAAGAAAGAAAGGCCTTTATTACATGGCATTCACATCCGCAAAATCGCATCGAAGTAGCTGATTCCAGACTACCATTTTCTAATGGAACATGATGCTATTGAGAGTGTTATGACACCGCTTCATTCACAAGACAGTGCATACAATACAATAGAATTGAAGGTGATACCATACTGGAGTGCATAGTAAAGTCACATAATATTATGGCATGGAGGCTAATTGAAAACACTTACTCTTGGTGTCCTTGTATTCTCAACTGTTTAAGTTTGAAAAAAAGGGCACCAGTAAGCATCTGGGAGCATGTTTAAAAGTACCCAGAAATATCTATGATGCTGTATGGCTGCCAGGCACACCTCATCACCATTAAGTAGCCTATTACTGCTAGTTATTGTCATTCAGTAAGAACAATTTATAAATGTAACACCTGTACGATGCGACACGGGCTGTCGGATGGTTCTTTTGTGTATATAAAAGGAAATGGAAGAAAATGACCATCAGTCATATAAAAAAGCCATTTACAGAGAAACAGAGACCCTTTAAGTTGGTCATGTCCTCCTTTCCTGCAGAGCAACTACAATCGACTTCAACGGAATGGTGGCTGCATGAAACCATAATCAGATGATAATGAATGAGTGTGTACGTGTGCGAGAGAGAGAGAGAGAGAGAGAGAGAGAGAGAGAGAGGCAAGAGAATGTTTGAATTTGGAAATGATATTAGGTTAATTTGAATCCTGTTTATTAACTAAAGGCCACATATGCTATTTGAGTCAAACCCTAATGAAACAAACTGCAGCAGTTTCTGCAGTTGCAGTTCACGAAGATTTTGCAGAAACACCACTTCGGCGCTGGGAGGGTTAACATTTATTTTTTGTACAAGGTTGTGAAACAACAGTCTTGGGAGTCTGAACGACTCCTTCTGCAGTCTCACCACATCCTGAAACAACGTCAATCCGATGGCACTTATCGCTCGAGTTAAGATCAACACACAGACTGTCAAAAAGCGAAGCACAGTAGTGTGTTCTCTTATCGGACCCTGAACAGAAACACACGTGAAGTGTAGATCATGAAACAAACAGGCTGTACTGCTATCTTGTGCGCACGTGAAGTGCAGATCACGAAGGTTGCTTGCTTACTTACTTATTCCTTCATCTTTGGATTTCAAACATTGTAAAAAAAAAATTTTTTAAAAGGACTACGATCGTGAGGGTTTGGTGAGGTTCGGCCAACTGGGTACTTTGACCAATGCGGTGTCAGAGAAGTAGCCTAATGCTTTCCACGACTGAAGCACAGCATAGCCTTCCCATATGTTTAAATGAAGTTTTATGACAGTATAAAGCATGAGGCATATTTTCACAGCAGGACAGGATTTCAATAGTTTTTCAATTTTCTACTACAACAAAATGTAGGATTTTGACAGATGGTAAATTAGAGACACATGGATGGAAAATATACTGTTTGCCATTTTATCTTGTAGCCATAAACCACCATGTGACCATTTGACCTCATCAATACCCTGCATCTGTTTATAGATTTTTCTATCTTAGTAGGATAAAAAAGCAAATGTCAATTACAAAGCCTTATCATGAAAACAGTGTGTGTGTTTTTTTACTGCTACTAAATAAAGGTACAGCCAGCCAACATCCCATGCTTCAATCAGAGAGGTAAACAGTAAGTCACATGCAGCCATGCCCACCTAGCTTTATGTGTGTATGCGTGTCTGAACTTAAGAGTGTGTGTGTGTGTGTGTGTGTGTGTGTGTCCCGCATGTTCATGTGAAACCAACCGACTCATTGGCGTGTCCTGTACACCGGGTCCTTTCATTGTGCACCAATCTAATCTCTCCCTCTTGTGTTTACCGTTAACTCCAGAAGAGCCAGACGAGGCCTGCATGGATCTCAGAGCCCAGGCAACCACAAGGCAGATCATTAGAACATTAGATCAAGTAGAGCCCAAGCAGAGATCATGTTAAGTATATTGACCAAAAATATATATTTTTTGACCTCACACTTGATGTCAACAATGGGGCAATACTCTACTGGCTTTAGCATAAGGAAGCAATATTCTGCTTTTAACATTAGCCTAAGTGGAGAAACGGTCATTAGCGATGTGGGTAGGATGGAAATGACGCAGATGGAGGCATTTCATTCCTTACTTGTCTGAAATGCTTTCTTTTATACCAGGAAAATACTTTTATTAGACCATATTACAATAATTCCACGATCAAAATTCCAATCGCGTCTAGCTGCACATGACTGTAATAGATCACTCAGCTCTTTCTGAACCTTTTATGAAATGATCAACAAGCAGGCATGTGTGGCAATATAATAAGAACATGGGCTAGACTTGCTAAATGAGGCCCTTTATTTAACACAACTGGCTCATGCCAACCCTTTTTTCAAGGGCATATTTACACCAAATCACATTCAATTCAGGAGCACAGAGCAACACATTCCTTTAAGACTTTGTCATTTCTTCAACTCTTGCTCTTTTGTCCTCTGTTTACAAGAGGAAATGTCTTCATCTAAGAGAGGAACAGAGAGGGGGGGAGAGGGAGAGAAAGAGCGAGCTTGTGTCTGAGTGGAACGAGATAGCCAGTGAAAGACGGACTGAAACTCCCGACTGGCTCTGGCGGTGGGACAAACCACTGCTCCCAGAGCCCAGGCACACGGCTTACTGGCCCTCTCCGCAGCACTAGTCAGGCCCTGCTTCCACAAACAGCTCTGTGGAACCACACACAGAAAAAAAAAAACTAAAAAACACAGCCACCGCGGGAGGACAAATGCACCCTTATGGTCATAAGCACAATATTTAGAGGAGCGTAATTGCTCTGCGACAAAGACAGAGTGACTCACTAACAGCATGTTTAAGTGTTGGCACACAATCATAGCCAGCATCTTTGCTACTGGCATAATCATGTTAAAGTAGTACCAAATGAACCTGTCGTTTTTTGGTGAACCTCTCGTCGCCTTTCACTTGTAAACGTCAAATGTGTTATTCAACTGCTGTTCCGGCAGAACGCTACTTAACACTACAAAGCCTAATGGTAGTGCCTAGGGAACCAGTCTCACAACAACAGAGATAAAAATTGACTCTTGCCAATTGACAAGAACGAATGACTGACCGTGAATGACATTCATTCTACTTCTGTACTTGCAAAGGTTGATCTACAGTTCATGGTGTGCCTTTCAGCAAGGTTAATCCCACTGTATGCCCAGGTGCAGAACCAAAGGTATAAGGCCATGTAGCAGGACATATCTTAGACCCTGGATTGGGTTCATTAGACTGACTCACAAAGAAACAAAATAATAATAATAATAATAAATTAATGAAAAATGGTGGACTGGGCAGGTAGGATCACCTAGGGCACCCAAGGCCCGGAGAAACAGATGAATAGATAGCCGATGGCCCGGAGCTCGTAAAGGGCAGCATATCCAACATTCCAGGACATCTGATGAATCACGCTAATCATGTTGAAACCCAAAGACCCGGCCCCCCGGTCTAAAAAAGGGCAGGCACACTAAGGGCCCTTTGACAGGCCAGCTGCAGGTCCGTCTTAAAAGAGTGTTGAAGGAGCTGCCTGTGATACCGTGGCGAGCTGGCTTCAAAGTGGACACACACGGGTGGTTATGTGGAACACCGTTGTGTGGTGCCGGACAAAAGGGCTTGTGGGACGGACCACAAAGCGGAACGCTCGTCAACAATGCCTTGATGTGTGGTTAATGTGCTGGGCAATGCTATGCAATGCAGCTGGAGTTCCTAACCCATGGTTAACTGACGAAATGTGAGCCCCAAGACACAACAGTATACGCTGCAACGCTTAATGGATAGTGCCTCACTTGTGACTTACTCACACATACAGTAAATAACAACACAACTCCTACCCAAAGCTAATGCTTTGGATTTACATTTTTATACTGTGTCGCTTTGGACATGGCTGCCTAGCAAAGAGTCACCTGACTACCTCTTTTCTGGCCAATGAAGAAGAACAGGGCCTATTGGAATGACACAGAAGCTTCGAGAAAGCGTTTAATAGATTTACCTGTAAAGAAAGTTCCAGCATGACTTAATGATTACATGTTTTTCTGTCAATGTGTCAAGGCCGTTGAAATAAATAAGGTTGCAAAACAGTGCTTTCTACAAGTGTTACACACTACTTCAGAATGACAATTATACTTTCAGCAATAGAGTGGACTGGTTATATAGCTATGCCGAGAGGGTCATTTATCCATGGATAACATCTTGGCTGCTCATATTTCCAGGCGTGTGTGTGTGTGTGTGGTGTGTGTGTGTGTGTGTGTGTGTGTGTGTGTGTGTGTGTGTGTGTGTGCGTGTGTGTGTGTGTTTTGTTTTGTTTGCTCTAGGGCCTGAGAAAAGAAAAACAACCACCTGCAAGATTCCAATGAACCGTTCAAATCTTTGAAACGAAAAGGTAGTGGGCCTATGTGATTCAGAGCACCATTCCTACGTTCAATAAAATATTCAATAAAGAACTGAGCTAAAATTGTCTGGGTTTTACCTGTGATAGCTGTCGTGGATCAGGCGCTCCGAACAAGGATGAACTGGAACTGAAACTAATGGCTCCCCTCCGGCTGAGGACGTGCTTGGGAACCAGCCTGTCTAGAGGCAAAACCGGCAGCTGATAACATACTTCCATTGAACAATTAGGGCTGGATCCGGATTAAAAAAAAACAAAGCGAATAAATAGTTTGTAGACGAAGAAGGAAAATGCAACCAGAATGAATGATCTTGAAAAGTCGGGGGTGCGGGGGGAGAAAAAAAATGTGTTGCAGAGGATCCGTTATTGAGCTCTACTGCAACGGTTCATTTTGAGTTTCCAACTCAACCAGATGGCGTTTAGTGACGTCTCTTTACATTCGTTTATCTCACTCTATTCGATTTTTCATTCTGCTTTTGCATTTGCTCCCATCCTCTTCAATTTACTCAAAGCCAGGCCCACAATCGACAAGGCCTTACCATTTTCTGTATTTTTATAAAAACGCTTCCTCATTTTGTGTCAAAAAAGTCCGCTCATCGATGCTTTGCTGTGTTATAGATCCGCATATCATATATCCGAAATCAAAACAAAAGGTACGACCACTTCCAAAATGTCATCAACCGATGTTGCAGCTCGTGCAACATCGGTGAAATAAATTCAACAGCTCGCGGGCTATGAGACCCTGTCTATCGTCCCAGGGACATTGTCCATTCAGTCTCGTTGTACTAAAGACATAAGCAACATGTAGGCTGATGTATCTTTTTTTTCTTTTCTTTTTTTCCCCAAAAGCTGCATAAAGATTCAGTTGTCTAATTCACCACACATCGGAGTCGTACAGACCGTAAAACAGAAAGCGTCTGCAGAAGAGAGGGGACCCCGACGTTCATCCTATTTTCTGGGAATCCAGCCGATAGAAAATTGGCACAAAACGATTAACTAGAATAACTGAATATAACGAAAGCATTTTGTGCCGCTACAACTACATACCTTACGTCCTAAACATTAGCCTACAGTGTGCTTTTAAAAGCACACACCACCTGCCAGAGATGGTGCTGTTGAAGCTAACAAAAACGCCCTTATGCAAACCTGACCAATGGCAACATGGTAGCCAATGTTAACACAAAGCGGATTTGTCCGTGCGCTTAGCATTTTTGAAACGCACGTCGCGATTGGCTGTACAGACAGGGCGATCCCAAGACCGATATGAGCAGTAATTTGCAGACGGCGTGGACCTTCACATTAAGGGTATTCCTCCACAACGGGGCTTGCCCTGCAGCGGTGCACATCATTGCCTGTGATTACCTTGCTTGCATGACTCATAGTACTTGAGAACTGGGATTTACCAGCGGGTTGAAATGTAGCCTAGGAAAATGGATTAAAAAAAAAAGTTCCATCAGCTCTTTGTTTGTTATGTTGAATATGTGGTGGGTTAAGTTGTAGATTAATAGATAAATAAATAGGTGATGTAACAATGTAAACTTTGAATTACCCCCTCCATCGCCTGTTTTTCTATTTACCTGCTATGTAAACTACAGGCTAATGAGACTCAAAACTGTCAAATAGGCAAATACATTCACTGTAGGCCACATGCAACAAGGTTCTGTTGGATTAGCCACTAGACAACTTAATTAAGTCCATACTGTTGCTGCAAGGGAAAAACCAATGAGAGTGAAACAGTTAACTATTGTTAAGATATGGGCGTATATCTTTGTAATATTTGCACAACCTAAAATAATAACAATTTCAGTCAAATTGAACAATTCCTCATTTGGAAGTCCTATGTAGGGGCCAATACGTAACACTTGGCACCTAACTAACTAACTAACTAACTAACTAACAGACTTCCAGAATGTCATCAACCAATGTTGCAGCTCATATGCAACAACAGTGAAATAAATAGAACAACTCCGGGGTATGAGACCCTGTCTATCGTCCCAGGGACGTTGTCCATTCAGTTTTGTTGTAATAAAGAAATAAGCAACATGTAGGCTGATGTATCTTTTTTTTCCAAAGCTGCATAAAGAATCAGGTCCATCAGCTCTTTGTTATGCTGAATATGTGTTAGGGTGTAGATAAATAGATAAATAATAGGTGATGTAACAATGTAAACTTTGAATTACCCCCTCCATCGCCTGCAGGCAGTTTTTCTATTTACCTGCTATGTAAACTACAGTCTAATGAGACTCAAAACTGACAAATAGGCAAATACATTCACCGTAGGCCACAGGCAACAACATTCTGTTGGATTAGCCACTAGACAACTTAAGTCCATATTGTTGCTGCAAGGGAAAAACAATGAGAGTGAAATGGTTAATTATTATTAAGATAAGGGCTTATATCTTTGTAATATTTGTACAACCTGAAATAATAACAACTTCAGTTGGAACAATTCCTTATTTGGAAATCATATGTGGGGTGAATACCTAACACTTGGCAACTAACTAACTAACTAACTAACTAACTAACTAACTAACTAACTAACTAACTTACTTACTTACTTACTCAATCAATTAAGATACTAGAATATGTTCCCCTACTATAATATGACTAGAATATGTTCCCCTACTAGAATATGACTAGAATATGTTCCCCATAAGTGTTGGTCAAAAGCACACTTTGTATGGTGCTTGACTATTGAGGCTCCCCAGAACATCTCTTGATAGGGTCATGCTCAAATGAGTGTGCAGTCTTTGTTGTCACTATTTACAAACCTGTTGTTGCCAGACAACTTTAAAACTAGATGATCTGGCATGCATGGAACTACGTCAGTAGATCATCTCAGTATGTTTGCAGATGAGATCATTTACACAGTTTATACACACACACACACACACACACACACACACACACACACACACACACACACACACACACACACACACACACACACACACACACACACACACACATTCCCAAGGCAGGCATGTTTAACCACTGCAGCTGCCATGTCAGCCCCAGGAGTTTTGAGAAAACAGGATACAGGTAAGCCGCATACCTGCTGATTCCCCTCGGGGTCACAGGTATCTGCTTGCAGTCCCTCCCTCTCCACCCTCTGGATCTTTTGTCTCAGCGACAGCTCTCTGGAGAGTGCTTGGGATTGGCCACGCTCACCCTAATTGATTTACCTGTTATCATCTGACTGCGCTGGGAGCATCAGAGGAGTGATTACCTGTTGCTTATCTCAGCCTCTAGTGCTCTATGACGCACAGAGCCCTTATATGTAGACCTTCTGCACCTGCATCTGTAAACTAAACAAGAAGACACACGCTCAGGCATGCATGCACACTTACAAGTGTGTGTGAATGGCGGACTAATGCGCGCACACATGTGCACACTGACATGAACACACACATGCATAAGCACAGACACACACGCACGCACGCACGCGCGCACGCACACGCACACACACACACATATAAAGATGTATAATAAAATATGCTTAATAGTGTTCACTGGGTTTCATTTGGTGTTTAAAAGCTTGTGTACATTATCTAATCTTGCATCTATATATGTATTTTTGCAGCTTTGGACTTGATACTACTGACTGGCATTTGTTTTCCACTATAATGTATTACTGTAAGTATATAGCGACACACGGTGGTCCTAGAAAGTATCTGCAAGATATTGAGCTCAGATTGAGTTCCTGAGGATTCACATAGTACAAGAGCAATGATTAAAATTAAAACTGACCAGGTTCACCATTGTTTCAGAACTCAATATTAAAGGCTGACAACTCAGGGATCACATTTTTTGGTTTACTTGGACTCTTATAACAGACATAACGATTCCTTTGGGCTTTGTTGGAATCAAAACGTTTACACTTAAATTCTGAAAGGTGTACGTAATTGGGTGTTTGTTGTGTTTTGTTATGGCGCATTCTACCATATCTACCACTAGATGGCCCTCTTAAACTATCTTGAAAACACTGCACTTCATACGCAGCCATCACAGCTATATGGTAATCTTAAAGCAACATCTGAACAGAGTTCAGGGTGTTTACTGGTAACAAAGATCGGTACACGGTAAGACAGTCCGATAAGGCAGAGGTATCCAAAGCAATACACAGAATAGTTCAGCAACGGATAATCTAGACGCTACACTACAACTGATGAAGAAACAAACTGAAATAATAACTGACAAACAAAACAAAACTCTATTCTAAGACTGACTGGAATAAATGATCAAACAAAAACTCTATACTAAACCTAACGCTAATAACACAAAACAACTATATATAAAGAACCGGAAATACAAACATACGCTTACTGAAAAGATAACTATAACTGGCAGAGAATCACTGGAAAGGCTTTCAGAAAACTGGGAAGACAATCTGGCAACACGAGGGTAGAACAAAAGGGTATATATGTGACTTAGTTGAGCAGCCCCTACCTCCTCTTTGCGTTGGCGATACCAGTCGGGCAGCTGAGGTGGTTGACCGGAGTGCCCGACCAGGGACATGGGATTTCAGTCATTTCACCATCGCTTGGAGGTAGGTGGGGGCGGTTTGGTTGACAGCCCTGTATGCCAGCATCAGTGTCTTATATTTGATGTGAGCTACTACAGGGAGCCAGTGCAGGTCACAAAAGAGGGGGGTCACATGGTTGAACTTCGGTAGGTTGAACATTTGAATCCGCTGAAGAGGAAGACATCTATGAGCTAAAGCTCCATATTGGTCTTGGCCTTTAACATTGGTATTTAACTTTTGTCTCTCTTTGGCATAGCACAAGTACAATAACAATACACTTAACATATACTATTGATCCACAGCCCCACTCTCCTCTGTGATGACCAACCGGTTTGGCTTCCAGCCTGTTGTTATACTTGGAGGGATCCTCATCTCCCTGGGAACCATCACCACTGGCTATACTACTTCTCTCAATGAAATGTACATCACAACTGGAATAGTGGCAGGTATTGCTAAGCACTATCTTGGTAGCTCACACTTTTCCCCATGATACCCTTGCAAAGGTGTTTTCCATGTCAACCTGTCCTGTTATATAGGTTGTGAAGCGCAAGTGTTTCTCCCACCGAAATTCCTCCAGGTCTGGGATACTGTCTGACCTTCTTGCCAACCATCACCATTTTGTCTCAGTACTTCAACCGTCGGCGTTCTATGGTCATAGCCTTGGCTTCGACAGGGGAGTCCTTCTCCATGTTTGCCTTTGCTCCTGGTGTGTGAGTTAACATTTAAAGGAGGGGTATGCAGCGAAAATTCTCTGTATTTTTTGTTATAATATTTGCATTTGTCATGATGTATTAATGGTAAACAATAAATTATGTTTAAAAAAAAATTTGCCAAAATCCATAACAGATTAGGGGTACAGGAGCTATTTAACTCCAACCAATCAAAATAGCCTACCAGTTCGATTGGTTTGCCGAATTTGCTGTCCGTCAGCAGCCAAAACCAGAAACAGAAACCGAAACCTATCTGCGGTAATATTGTCAATGTAAAGCGTGACCTAGAGCACCAAGCTATCTAGGGCAGGGGGCGGGCTCATCACTCAGATTCTGTTCGAAAAATGACAAAGTGTTTGGATAAAACGGGCGCTGCATACCCCTCCTTTAAGAGTTGTTTTTTTTACATATAGGGAGATGTGTGCTCGTATGTTAACAATAGCACACATTCTTTAATTGGATGTGTGGCGAGAGCACAGAAAACACATGCTTGTCAGATGACGGTTTACATTTACTTTAAAAATACTTAGTTACTTCTGTCTCTCCTCAGCTTTCACGGCTCTGAAAGATACAATCGGCTGGCGCCACACCCTGGTTGTGATTGGAGCTCTGCAGAGCACCGTCATCATCTGCGGTGCTCTGCTTCGGCCCATAGTCATAAAGCCCAGGTCCATAGAGGAGGCAGAGGTCCAGTTGTCTCCCCTAAAGCAAACCCCGTCCCATGGCAACTCCGAGGATTCTCCCACAATAAAGCTCTCCGACAATCAGGACAATGCCCAGACAAAAGGGCACTCCCTCAGCTCTCAGGACTTTGTGGGTCAGTCTTTGAAGGAGGTGGAAAGGACAGAGGACAGGGTACTTGTAGTGCCTGAGATAGAAACTGAAATGGAGAATAGTCAAGGAGACGATAACCTGCAGAGACAAGCCAAACAGGGCAGGGATGAGGAGAAAGGAAGAACTAATGGACACATAATAGGGGACGGGGACAAACCAGTCACCCGACTAAATTGCAAGCTCCTAGACTTCAGCATCCTCCGAAAGGGCAGCTTCATCTGCTACTCGCTGTTTGGACTGTTTGCCACACTTGGCTTCTTTGCGCCTCCACTGTACATCATCAAGCTGAGCGTGAGCCGCGGCGTGGGGCGGGAGCGCTCCGCCTACATGCTGTCCATCATGGCCGTGGCCGAGGTCATGGGCCGTTTCTCCGTTGGCTGGGTCATGACCAGGAGGCGGCTGAGGAAGAAGAAGCTGCTAGTGCTTCAGGTGTGCGTCATCTTGATGACCCTGGTGCTGGTGGCCTTCACGCTGGTGCGGGAATTCTATGGCCTGGCTGCATGCTGTGCAATGTATGGGTTCTTCATGGGCACCATATCATGCACTCACATTACCCTTTTGGCTGAGGAAGATGTGGTGGGCATAGAGAGGATGTCCTCGGCTGCTGGGGTCTACGTCTTCATACATAGCTTTGCTGGGCTGGCTGGTCCCCCACTGGGAGGTAGGAAGGATTTATTTCATGTGATGTATTCTTCTGATACTCTAACCAAACAAACAGATTTACCATGCCAGTCTTTGCTACTCCACACCATGATACTGTCCATTGCAGCATTTTTTCCGTGAATCTAATTTCAATGAATGTTGACCTCCTTTAGGCGTTTTGGTGGATGTGACACAGAACTACGGCTCAGCCTTCTACTCTTGTGCAGCGGGCATGGGCCTAGGTGCCCTGTTCCTGGGTTTGGTCAGGTCTGCCAAGAAACTACCCTGCAGGAAAAGAGGGAAATGCCCGGAGGAACGGAATGAGCAAATGCACGAAGGAAGTAGAAAAGACAATGCAGAGCTTAGCGCTGGGCAGAAACCGGACCGAGGAAGAGACGCTCTCGCAGACTATCAGGGACAAGGCGCTGAACCGCAGCAGAGCCTGGACAGAGCTACAGAAGTGTCAGAGGTCAAGCTATGAGGAGAAGTACACTCTTACAGACCAACCTGTCCAGGTTGGAAATAATAATTGGACATTCCATTTTATCAGTAATCTGCTGAACTTTGTAATTTGCTGGTGATCAATACAGTTACTAAGCAATACAGAAACTTTGAGGTACTTTTAACTGCAAGATCAATCAACTGAGGCTCAGGAGATAATGTATGATTATTTAATGTGTCAAATAAATGATCATAAATATATTTTTGTAATAAAATGAGTATGTAGTTAATTTCCAATAAAGCAATTGTGCTTTGAAATCTAACCATAATTTTGATGAATTTGTGAAAATGTATTTTTTAAATGTGTCTTATTTGTGATTTCATCTCGTTTTATTTATCATGGCCCAAAACAATAAAAGGAACAAAATCATTTTTTATACAGTTGTGTGACATGACATCATATGTCTGGACCAGAGCAGTCCAGTCACAAATCTAGAAGAGGTTCAATCCCAAGTCTCCCCAAAAGATGACAATGCAGAATATCAAGAGACGCTACTCCAGTACTAACTACATGATACATCTAATACACCTCCAAGCTGTCCTTCGCCATAAACTGCAAATCCAGATTCACCAGCCAACTCTATTTGATCATGTATGGAGACTATGCCTGGGGAGCCACAGTCTAGATGTTTCAAAGGCTCATTTTGGTTTTGAGGAAGAGAGGCAGTGGCCTGATAAGGGCTGGCTTATTTAGCCTTTACAGTATGGTTAGTCCCATTGAGATCAAATATCTATTTTACAAGGGAGACATATGGCAATAACACAGAGTTTCCACAAAAAAAGAAGCATAAAATCACATATAGATTTGAGTAACATTAAAATAATCAGATGAAACATTTGCACACAGACGACCTGGACTCAATAGATTTCACCATAGTTTTAAAATCTGTCAGGGTTACTATTGCTTGAAGTTTAACATCAGTCTGTAGTTTATTTTATGCATTAGGTGCAGAAAACCTAAAAGCATTCTTTCCCAGCTCTGTTTGGACTTTGGAAACAACAAATCACAAAATGGCCTGAGAATGGAGATAGCATTTTCCATATTTCAAGTTTAAAAGAGAGTAAGTACTGTAGGAATTTTGCCAAGAATGAATTTGTAAATAAAAACATACCAATGACTGAGGCGGTGTGTACATAAAGCAGGCCAATTAACTTTTGAGTATAAATCAAATCAAATCAGCTATAAATATCTCGGAATCATCCTCGACTCACAACTCACCTTCAAAAAACAGGTCAAGCATGTGTTAGCAAAGGTTAAGTTCAGTTTACACAATTTCAGATACATCCGTAATAACCTCACATCTGAAGCAGCCATACAGTACTTTCATGCCATGATTTTGCCACACATCACCTACTGTCTCACCACTTGGTCCCACACCCATGAAACAACCCTCATGCCAATACAGTCCGTTTACAAGCAGGCCCTTAAGGTGTTAGATATAAAACTCAAAACATACCACTACTGCAACATACTACCAGCATACAATCTATTAAGCTGGGAAAACCTGTTGATATTTCATGACATTTGCCTTATATACAAGATTCTTCACGACCTAGCGCCTCCCCCACTAAGCATATTCAATTTGTTTATTATAAATAATCAACCTCTGAACCCTGAAATATTAGCTTTGGTGTTCCCCAAGGGTCGGTCCTTGGTCCACTGCTCTTTGCGATCTATATGCTTCCTTTGGTGATATAATCCGAAATTATGAAATTAG
>OMPB01122264.1:1619-14475 GCA_900312615.1 Stylephorus chordatus | reverse complement strand
GCTCAGAGTGGATTTACGAACGCGCCCATAGTTAGCAGCTGTAAAAAAAAAAGACTCAAACCCTTGGGATACCTCACAATCAAAAAAAAAAAAAAAAAATAGGTGAGGAATTGTTTCTATATTGTGTTTACAAAAAGTACAACATATCAATGGCTGTAAACTTCGCAATAAGACAATTGGCTGGGTATATTTTATGTACATTTTTGAAATGTATTCCCTTAGCATTGTTTGAAAAGCCAGTACTAAAGGCCCTTCTCCAGTTTATGTTCTTAATTTGAGACTTCCATTAAACCTGCCTCTGTGTAGTTTTATTATTTCCTTGAAAAGTTTCCTTGAAAAGTCGAATATGCTTATTACTTTATATAATTATGTTAATTCAATTCCATCCACATCAGTAAAGGGTTTTTATCACCATAACTTAAGTGGCTCTTCACAAGTTGAATAAATCGAATGGAATAGCACGAGTTAAATAATTACATTCTCGGAAACGAATTGGAAAACTGTGTACAGACGTAAACCGTTCATAGGACAGCATCTCTTACATATAACATTTTGATTATACCATGAGGATCCCATGAGGTTTCTTAAAACCATGACGCCCCAACATCTGACCCCAAAAAGAACTGGACCTCTTCAGTCAATCCCCACGCCTAGTTAAAAATCGACAAACGATAAGACTCTTACTCTTACCCTTGAGAATTATATTATGAGGCACCTTTATCACCTGTGATGTTTTATAAGCCTGTGATAAATTATTTACTTATTTTATTGTTTACTTTTTGTCATTTTATTATCTATTGACCATTTTGTATTGTGTTTAGTTAATTTGCTGTTGCATAAGGAATGTATTGATTGTATTGTATGAATGCCGTTTTTGTTTGTAAATACGTATATTCCAATTAAAGTGGTGACGACGTTAAAGTCATGCGACCGTGGTGTAGTTCGTTTATAGCCTAACGTTAGCTTTTTACTTCTGGCGATTGAATTTACGCTGCCAAAATCATAAAAGTGGTGTTCATTTGTGAAGCTTATTTCGTTGAGCAAAACGTGTAAGTATCATAAACTTTTGTTTGCCAGAGTTTATTTTCAGCAATAATCCAAAATCCAATGGAAATCCAATTTTGTCGAGGCAACCAGGGCGAAGCCAACTTCCGGGTTGACCTACAAAAATACGTCACTCTATATACTCTACTTTACTTTTAGGGCATTTAGCAGACGCTTTTTTCCAAAGCGACTTACAAAAGTCAGAGATGACATGTCAGAGATGACTTACAAAATGCAGAAGTAGAAAGGTACACTCTATATAGCACTCTATTCTTTATTACACAATACACATTGTAATCAGACATATTTATATGACATTCCTGTGAAATCCCAGGTAACATATTTAGGTTTTGTGATAACTAAGACTAAAGTCGATAAAACTCGACAAGACATTTGACTTTAAAGTGTGTGTATGTCTGCATGCATGCATGCATGTATGCATGTATGTATGTATGTTTGTTGTTGTAGTAGTAGTAGTAGTAGTAGTAGGACACACACAAAGCCAATACAGTGCGCATTCTTTATTGGCTCTTTTGCAGCATTTAAAAGCGTTAAACATGCCAATGCCATACATACAGACAGAATGTATGCAAAGTCATGTACCTCTACTAACACACGACAGTGTAGTTTGTCTATATTGTACCCACTAATGAGATGCAGTCATTACTCCCTGGGCTGATAGAGATGACACATGGCCCAAACACATGGAAGGATGAGTATTAAGTCTGTTTTTGGAAGTGCAATGATATAAAGGATGTGCTTAGAATGAACAATACAGAGGCTGATTTAAACGGTCTCAACATCCCAGGGCCATCACCTGATGATCTGCAAGCACTAGGAATTTCCACTTGAGGGCACTGCAACAGAGAGCAATTTAAACATAGTAAGTCATTATTCATGCCGAACAACATGACGAGATTGATACTGAGCTGTCCTCTCACCTCCTTACTGGTAGAACTTCATTTCTGTGTCTACACAGTCAAAGAATAAGTCGCCCAGTTCCTCTCCAGGCATCTCTCCGCTGAGCATGGCTAAAATGTCAGCCAGGCACTGGGATTCTAGGTCCCTTAGAATTTCATAGACGGCTAAACCCTCATTCTGTAGACATGTTTAAGAGAGGGAGGGAGAAAGAAAGAAAGAGACAGAGATATATTTGCAAATACTATTAGAGGCAAAGAAAACATTTCCAGGTAAACTAAACAATGAGAACTGTAAAAATGTCATTACATTCCAAACAATTAACGTAATGAAAACTGCAAAAATTGTGCTGTATTATTAAAAACAATGTCCTACTAGAATACATTAAAACAATTGAACAATTATTGGACTTGTATGGAATGCTATAGTTTGGTTATCTTTAATATAAATCTTTATGGCAACCTCTGTACTGCACATTTGTCCTTCAACAAATTTTACATTTCTGGATTTCTGGCTACCCTCTTAATGTGGCCTGCGAAGGACCTATGAGCAAAGTGCTATCATTAGCTTATCATTAGTTAGTAAACACTGCCCACCGGGCTTGTGTCCATGTTGATGAGTGCAGTCTCGTGGGCCTTGTAAAGGTCGTGCCGTCGGTCCACGTGGCTCTGGAAGCGCGGCTGTCTTCTCACTGGGTCGTCTGGTCCATACTGTGGCGAGATCACCCTCCGCATGGTACCCATACACTCAGAGAACACAAAAGGCTTGAATATAGACCTACCGGTCGATGGAAGGGGTGTCGGGCAGCAACAGTGAGAGACGGAGACACACAGAAACACATGCACAAAGACAAGTAGAAAGACAGAAGGAAGAAGAAATATCTATCAACCCAGAGAGCAGTCTGAGGACAGACAATGTAGGAAGGACAGATGTGCAGTGATAAAGGATTAGATTCTCATGTCATTGAAAACCAGGTAGATGCATATTAAGGCTAGTGGTATGCAACTCTTAAGGCCACCGCACACCGCAGTCGCAATCGCCACGCCATTACACGCCGTTCCAATTATTTAGCTCCCATTGTTTTCTATGGAAGCCCGCACACTGGCGTCTGTCCGCCAGCGGCCAACAATGTCGACCCGGGATTGATTACGATTCGGGTCTATTTTTATGGAAGGTGGCAGCCGACATATAACGTAAAACTTGGATTAATGTATGGGATTGATACTGCACTCAACCTACTAAAGCAATATAAAAGTAAAGTAATAAATGATTAGTAGAAATAAAGCTAATAAATAAATATTTGAGAAATCTGATATTCTCCTCCCTTCCATGTCTCTATTTCGTTTAGTTTGTTTTGCTACATCTTGTACTAGCTAGCAATCATGTTCCTTTGAACACAAGTGTATTTTTGCACTTTAGCTAATCAACATTATGTTTGAACATATCACATGGGAAGCTCAATGTTTTACAATGTTTGGTAGCCTAAAATAACCGTTTTTATCTAAACCAAAAGTTATAGCCTAAACTGCAACTAAAACATGGAAGAGAAATTAATCTCTGAAGTGCAAAAACATCTCTGGATCTATGACACCCAGTCCAAGTACTACAAGGACAATGTTAGAAGAGACAGGAGCTGGCATGCGATTGGCGAAGTCATGGGATTATCAGGTAAAGTTATGCATTGTGTTGTCTTCTTGAGCTGTTTGTTAGTAGTCCAGGCAAACTAGCGTTTCACTTTGAAAAAATTGTAATATAAATTTTTTTTCCACCACAGTGCATTAATTTCTATGAAGTGTCCAGAACACCATACTGAAAGTCATACGAAATCCTAGTTGCGGAATTATGTTTAATTGGCATAAATAAAAATGATTTTAAGTTCTGTTTTTAATTAATTAATTAATTGTTTATTTATTTAATAATGCCAGAAAATGCCCTCCATAAGTTTGTAGCTGTCATCGAATGGTGATCAGTTGGGATTTGTGTTTTTTTTTTGCGATAGAGTGCGTTGCACGTCCAGTGTGCGGGGGTAATCAAATCCGCACTTGAGCGCCGTCATACGCCGGCGTTTCCAAGGCGGTGTGCGGTGGCCTTTAGGCATAAAAACCAAACCTGGAGGGATCTGGAGTTCCCGTGAAGAAGTGAATACAGGGTAGGCTGGGGTCTCTTGGCAAAATGGACACCATGCTGCCAGTGGTGCAGAACCCACCGGAATCCATGCAGATGCCACTAGGCTTGTCCCTCAAAATGGACATCATCACCTCAGCCGTTACTGACCCTGGAGGTGCAAGAGGAAGGTACGTGTTATTGCTAGTGTTAAAGTCAGTAACACTGACAGACTCACAGACCCAGGGCTCGGTATCGCCACTGATTTCCCGAATCGATTTGATTCAATATCGATTTGTTTAGGGATATTACTGTTATAATACCAATTTTGCTTGGATATGAAAGAGATTCTCAGAGAACTAATGCTGTAACTTGTACAAGGAACCCTTTAACTTGGTGCATTATTAAAAATATTAATGTTTACATTAAGAAATCGAATCGGCACCTAGCCCTACCTATGAACTGTACATACATGTGATGATGTGCTGGATTTTACATTTAAACCCCCCCCTCTCTCTCTGACACATGCACACACACAAGTTCCTCACCATTGTGTTGTTGGAGTAATTCTGTGCCTCCTTTGTAGCGCTGCTTGGCCAGTTCCATCCTGGCGGGGGGATTCTCAGGGCTGAACACCTTGGAAAAGTTGAACTCTCCTTCCCCATCCCACCAGCCCTGGGCCTGGGCAGCACTCCTCAGCTCAGGGTGCTCTGCGGAGATCTCCATACCGATGGTCAGCTGGTTGGAGATGTTCTTCACGCCCCCTGGGGAATGAATGCAGCGGCAGATTTAGCTATCCTTGTCTATCTCTGAACACTATGATCAGCTCATGACAAAAACCATCATGTACATCTGATCAGCAGCAACAGCTGCTGCTCTGACATCATTGCAGATCCGTCTTTTTTTCTTCTCATGGTGTCAACACAAACATAAACGCACCAGACCAAACTGCGAAAGATTCAGTTTCAAGATAGAGCACCACCAATCAAAATAATAAGACATAACAAGGTAATTAATAAAGTGCAACTCTTTAGCAGCATGTACAGTAGCTCAAATTAGTTTCTTGATTCATTTCATAACAGTAATGGTGAGTAACATTCTTCACACATTGCTTTTACACATTCATTTTTATGACATTAATGACATAGTGAATCCTATTATGTGTTGTTTGTCAGCTAGGGTTAGATTAACCTAGTTTTTGGTTATTTCCTTATGTGAAATTTTGCTTTATTTTTCATATTGCTGTATTCTCTTTGGAAGTGAGGCAAGTCACTGGATACCAACCAGTTGACTTACTAGTACTACTCCTGAGTACTAGTACTACTACTCCTGAGCCCTCCTGGATCATTACCAGGCAACACACCTGGTGGGAACTGTAGTGGCAGTGATGAAATGGGATACAGTCAGGGCTTGACATAAACTTTTTGGCTCACCAGCCAGTGTAAACTATTTTGTAAACTACAATGATTTTTTTTTTCATAGAAAATGCTACCAAAAGGTCACCCGCCAAAGTGTCTGGTAAGAGTGACGGAGTTACACGCCACTGCCGAATTCTACCCGCATTTGGCGGGTGGGCGGGTGTTAATGTCAAGCCCTGGATACAGTGCAGGCTGGCACAACAAAATGGCTACCAGGGGTGCTGAACGTTCTATGAGAGTCTATATATAATTCAGTCACCAGAATATAATACTTAGACCTCTAACCCCTCATATTTTCAAAAGATCTGACCAGCCTCTGTGTGTGGCTGCTTATTCACCTGTTACTTTCTGTGCTACCCAAAGCTTGCCAGCGGTTTCCAGGATCCAGGCTTCATTGCGGTCCACCATCAGGAAGGTGTTATGATAGCTGAAAGGCTCAGGGTCCTCCCTGCAGGGTCCGCCCTGCCCGTGCTGCTCCAGGAGCCCAGTGATCACTGTCAAAGCTTCCCAGGCACTGTCACCACGCTCCAGCCCCAGGCTGCCAATAAAGTGTCTTGCTGGTTCAGTAGAATTTTTTAAATAGTATATACTTTTTTTTAAATTCCAGCTTTTGGTCAAATTTTCAAACTCTTGAGGTTTTAGTCGTAGCCTTTTTCCCCCACAGACCACAGATATTTGTCTATCCTGATGTGCCATACATACCCTATTGTGTTTTAAAGAAATTAGCCTAATTTCATAAAGGGGTGATAGGGGAGATAAAGACAGCAAGGCGTATCATCACAACTGAGGTTCGGTGACATGGAAGCATTTCTTATTACCACTATCTGCCATTATCAGGCCAAAGTTATGGTTTTTGAATGCTAGAAAACACATTTTATGAAATATCTTATTAGCATACCTACTTTAGACTATATGAAATCACAATATGAAACCCCACTGAAGATGATGACTGATAATAATCACCTACTATTAACTTGTCATTAAAATATATGCAAAATATTACATATTATACAGAGGCTATACATTTAATGTTTCCTCACTCCTAATGAGCCTAATTAGGAGATTTGGATTTGTGGAACACAATTTTAGAATACAGTAAATATTGACTCTTGTCAGCTGTTCACTTGAAACAGGATGGTCATCAGCAGAAGTTGAGCTGTTTACCGGACCAGGTCCATGCCGAGCAGAGCCTCCCCGGCGGTGACAGGCTCACGAGTCCACACAGCTTCGTTTCCAACACACACCCCATGGTCGTTGGCGCCCATCTCAGCACCCCATAGCCAGGCAGGCCGACTGAGGACAACAGCATGGGTATGAGCTGCCTGGGGTATTTCAATGTACGTGCACTACAGGGAGAGGCAGACAGAGAGAGAAGAACCGCTCAATATTTAAGTGCTGTATGCACATAAAAGCTGTTTTAGTAAGCCTCCAATGAGAAGTGCTTGAATAGTATGATAGTATTTACTTAGTTCGGAATTTAATCATAGTTGTCACCAAAAATGTAACAAATGCTAAGGTTTTAATATGATTAGTGAGCTTATAGCTCAAATGTAAAACTTAAACAAAGAACAACCTAAAGACCAGATTCCGACTCAAGTTTTTGTTAATTTCTATTGAATTAGGGCCTTGATATGACATATAGACATAAAGAAGTGTTTGACATGATTTATACATATTAGCATTGTAAATAAAGGTTTCAGTACCTCCACTAAAGAGCCTGGAGGATGAGAAGCTGCTGGGTAGTAGACTATCTCCTGAACCTCGTCTCGCGGACGGTCTGAGTTTTTCCCAAATATCACATGGTCATCGCGAGAACCAGGAGGCAGGGATACAAAACAGTCACATGACATAGGAGGTTCTGCCATCCTAACAGTAGAAGGAAAATACAAACTGTTGCAGATAAAAGCCCACATATCACACTTTTATTTTAATTCATTCGGATTGCTATTCGTATAGGCTGATTAGAACTGGTTTAAAATCAGATGCATAGGCTCTAAATAATTGATATTACAAATGAGTATAGTTGTAACGTTAAGCAAAGCTTTGCTCTTCTTGCGTTACATAACCCCGCATTGAAAGTAATATCCTTCGTCGCTTTTCTCCTAATGTCTGCACAAACTTTGCCCATCCCTATCGCATGGGGATTAGGAAGCCTTCTGTTGAGCACTTTATTGACATAAGCTTCACAAATCCGACCGGAACATTGCTGTATATAGCTACAACTATTCTCATCCTTGCGACATTGAATGGACCTAATACAGGAAATAATATAATCGACATGTGTGGTCATTATTTACTGATCGTGACGATCTTAACAGCAGTTAAAACGATGTGTATTGTCACGAGAGGGCCTTCACATTGAGCGACGTTCGCGGACTGTCATCTCTTGGCATGGGGTACGAAAGCAAGCAACGAGTCTGTCATAACATGTCAATGCAAGAGATGTCGACAGTTATTAGAGGTTTATGTATAAGGCTACTTTAACTACTGCTTTGCTGTAATCCTCGCAGGGAAAATGTTACCTTTCCGCAAGACCGGACAGCTAGCTGGAAGTGTGCAGGTCGTAGTGATAATGTACCATGTGACCAAAAATCCAAAGGTCTACTTAAAGGTCTCGTTCACTCGCGTCACTTCGTTTCAGTGATTGGACACTATGAGATTTGTAAACACACTGTACGCGCATAAGAAATACTGGAAACCGGGGTGACGTCCCCCTTAAGAACAATGTCTATTTTCTTTAAAAATATATATGTCATTTGAATATCAATATAATATGTACACAATAAGTATGCTTAAATAAATACATTTAGAGGGTAATTAAATCATAACAGACTACAACTTTGTGTAAAATGTAAAATCTTGTAGGGGGGCATCTTCCCTCACGACCTGGGGAAGGGCGGCTTCCTTCAAAAATCCTACACTTTCACATATCACACAAGGCTTATTTTGTACTGTCAAAATATTACATCAAAGCCACTTATTTTTATTTCCTCCCACCAGTAAAAAGAGGGGTGGGGGGTAATGGTAGATTATACAGTTTTTACCGCCTCAGCCAGAATGGCCTGGGGGTATTGTCGTGTCGTCATGTCCGTCCTTCCTTCCGTCCGTCCGCCCGTTACTTTTCCTTGTGGATACGATAACTTCTTAACAAATTGAGCTACCACCATGAAAATTGGGCAGTAGAGGCATTTCATTAGCACCTTGGATGAGTTCAACAGTCGGCGACCTTGATCTATTTTCAAGGTCACTAGGGGTCATTCCGGCCGTCCGTTACCCTTGTGGACACGATAACTTCCTAACAAATTGACCGCCATGAAAATTGGACAGTAGAGGCATTTCATTAGCACCTTGGATGAGTTCAACAGTCGGCGACCTTGATCTATTTTCAAGGTCACTAGGGGTCATTATATGATAACTTCTTAACAATTACATCTGAAAGCAAAGAAAGACTTATGGTTTCAAGTTGTTTATTAAGCGAGAAAGAATTTGTTCACATATTTGAAACTATTTGGAGTACTTTAGTTTGAAGCTTGAGTTCAGTACATTGCTAATGGCTGATCCTGTCTGCCTTATAAGGTAAGTAGGTAAGGTAATTCTGATTAGCTGAAATTACTCTGAAATAAAATTATTAATGAGAAACACAAATACTCAGTGAATGCCAGTGGCCGAGGGGGTCTTAAGGGTGATGACGCCCGTTATATTGTTATCTACAAGAACCCAAACCAGTAGCCATTTCCAGGTTATAACAGAGTTGGTTTGTTGGTTTGTTTGTCTGTCTTTTGTTGTCCTTTTTTTAAATTGAAAAAATAATAATAATCTGTTTATCTGAATCCTGGCATTAACACATCTCTCAATTACTTCTTTCAATTAATCTGCTACTGCATTATTATACCTACAGTACCTTTGGTTCGAAGCACCAGGTTAACAAGGGTGACAGGTGAGACAGTCTAGGGGGGGAAACATCATATTTATAATCCATTGTAGAATACAACACTAAAGAGAACTGCACTACAAAGAATATAAAGGATGATTACTATATCTGTATTAAATATGGGGCGGCTGTGGCTCGGGGTAGAGTCGGAAGGTCGGTGGTTCAATCCCCGGCTCCTGTCTGCATGTCGAAGTGTCCTTGGACAAGATACTGAACCCCAAATTGCTCCTGATGAGCAGATGGCACCTTGCATGGTAGCCTTGGCCATCAGTGTGTGAATGGGTGGATGTAGGAATCTGTGTAAAGCGCTTTGGATAAAAGCGATATATATAATTTACCAAATACACTTCACAGTAACGACAGTGCCAACGTGGGACATTGACCCCAAAACATTTTTCCTACTAAAGGTGTACATTAAATAATTTACCTGCTTAACAAGTATTGTAGCCAGTTGCACCTTCTCTAGAGTGTGTCAATTTGCCTACAAAGTAAACTGTGTTTGATACAGTATCTCTGGGCCTTATGTCCTCCTATACCAGTGGCTCTCAAAGTTTTTCACTTTTTCACCAAACATTTTTGTGTGTGTGCATGCCAAATTCTTGCAGAAAAGTATTTGGTTACAAACAAATCTCACAAAAACAATATGATGTGCCTTTCCAATGAAAGGCACTTGATTCTTTGAATGTAACTGCAAATTATTTGCTATGTGATTTCCTTGATCACCAACATCTGTGTCCAAAATAGTACTCAAGTGCTCTTGTGCTCAAGACTTATCTGTTCAGAGTTTACTTATAGACTCTCCATAACATCCCCTCCACCACTCCAAAAAAAATGCACTTGAATGTTATATGTCTTGGCACTTGTATGTCCATATGTCCTGGCACTTAAATAGCACTTAGGATTGTACAACGTACACTACTGTATACATTAAGGAAACCTTGCATCGACAAGTGCCCAGGAGCTTGTTCTGTTGGTATCCTTGGAGACTAGCTCTGTTGAAATCTTGCTACGCCAACAGGGAGATATTGTTGTTCCATTTCCTTCTGACAAATGTACTTATTGTAAGTCACTTTGGATACAAGTGTCTGCTAAATGCCCTAAATGTAAATGTACATATATATTCTGTGGCTAATTACATTTACATTTAGGGCATTTAGCTTTTATCCAAAGCGACTTACAAGAAGTACATTTGTCAGAAATGAGCAACAACAATAACTCGCAGGATTTCAATAGAGCTAGTCTCAAATGATACTGACAGACAAGCTGGTGAGCACTTGTCGATGGAAGGTAGCTTTTGCATCCATATATATATACACACTAGAGTACATTGCAACACAATCCTAATTTCTGTTATAAGTACTAGGACATACAAGTGCCAAGGCATAACATTCAAGTGCGATATTTTTTTATTAATAAATAGGGGAGGGGAGAATGTTTATTGGGAGAGTAAGTGGACTTTGAAAGATGAGTCTTGAGTCTTCTCTTGAAGCTGGGGAGAGACTCTGCTGCTCTGACAGTCGCAGGGAGCTCATTCCACCACTGCGGTGCCAGAACAGAGAAGAGCTGTGACTTAGTTGAGCGGCCCCTACCTCCTCTCATTGATGGTGGTACCAGTCGGGCAGCTGAGGTGGTTGACCGGAGCATCCAACCAGGAACATGGGGTCTCACCATCGCTTGGAGGTAGACGGGGGCATTTTGGTTGACAGCCCTGTATGCCAGCATCAGTGTCTTATATTTGATGCGAGCTACTACAGGGAGCCAGTGCAGGTCACAGGTCACCATTACAAACAACCATCACCCCATCACATGTTTACAAACCAAGAAATGTAGAAAGAATTTAACGGCGGAAAATGAAATGAAAGGGGGGAAATGGCAAGTGGTGCAAGACTAAACATGACAGTGTTTTAGTTTGACCTTTATACTACTTGCTTATGTAAGTCTTATTTGATTTAATTTAATGAAAATCACTTTGAGCTGCAGTCAATATATGAAATGTGCTATAAACAATAAGGTGGATGTTCATTAAGGACTAGGCTACAGTCCATTATTATTATTATCATCATTGATATTGTCTGTGTAACACTTTGAGTTAACTGCACACAGATGTTATAACTAAAATTATACTAATACTAATGCAGGCTACTACTACCTCTCCATAATACAACATTATGCTAAAAATGTTAAAAATATTCATATTAAAATAAAAATAGTAAAATTATACTAATGCAGGCTACTACTTCTCCTTTAATAATAATAATAATAATAATAATTCAATATTATGCATTGTATATGTTGCAAGTTACTGAGGCAGCAGGATCACCTCATTTCAATCTTGGCTAGGTTTCAAGATTCCGGTGAGCACCTGGGTCCCACTAGTGCTAAACTCTGCTCAGTTTTGTAGGGAGTGATGAGTTGTATGGTCGAGAGTGAGTCAGTGCAGTTTAGTGGTGAATGGTATTCACTTGTGGCACCACTCAGAATGCTGTCTGTTAAATGTTTTGGATTTTTCAAAATATTTTAGTCGACAGTGTGTCACGTGAAGAGCACTTGACTACCTCCACACCCCCTCAGACCTTTCATCTCCTAAAGCGTGTTGACAACAGTGGCACATCCTGTCTGCCCTTAGACACAAACAGAAAAAAAAACATCTTGTGAGGTAAACACCCACCAGAGCCAAAGACAGACGCACCCAAGTTAGATGTTGTACAAAACACACACACACACGTGTAAATGTGTGTGTGTACATGCACGCCCTCAGAGACAAAACACATACACTTACACACACGCGTGCATAGACAAACGCACACAAACACACTTGTTTTCACATGCACATGCACACGCCTGCGTCAATGCTTGCAAATATAAACACAAAAAGGCTAACACACACACACACACACACACACACACATTAACCACTACCTTGTCCAAAGCCAACAGCACCCATTTTCAGACCAAACCAGAGTGATCAGGGAGTGCTCTGACGGACTACCTGACTTGTGTATTCTTTTTTTATGTGCCTACTATTCTTTCTTGTTTTAATAGATAAACATCCCTCACAACAAGAAATACCTTCTAAACAATATGATTTCTACTGAAAAGTGAGGGTTAAAATATAAGTTTCAATGGGGAAAACAAAGTGGGGAAAGACTCCAGGGGTGTAGGATTATTATTATTATTAATAATAGTTTGGCATAACATGAAATCCCAATATGCACTAATAACAGGGTTTGTTTTTTTGACAGTGACATTTGTTATCATGGCTTTAATTAGCCAGGTACTACAGATGAAAATTAGTTCAGCTATATCTGGCACAATATATTTATTGAGCATGTCCCTGTCAAATAAAGAAAATCAATAAAATGTTATTATTATTATTATTATTATTATTATTATTATTATTATTATTATTAATAATAATAATAATAATAATAACAACATGTGC
>OMPB01122246.1:0-11655 GCA_900312615.1 Stylephorus chordatus | reverse complement strand
ACAGAAGAATTAGATGCCTGCAAAATAAGAAGTCAAAGATGATGGGTGGGTCAGCTGCATGGGATGGTAAGGAACATGATAGATACAGCACAACCAACAGACCCATGACAGACTTAAATATGCAGTCGGGAGTCTTCTTATTGATGATAGACTGACAAGTTGCCTGTTGCGTTAAGAAGACAAGCAGTTAATACATGTATTAAGAGGATGGAGATCCACACAAACACTTACTTGTCTCCGGGATGCACAAGTCCAGCACCTGGGGGTCACAGAGGTCCTCAGTACCGCAGGGCCCCCCTTCCTTCAGCCCATTTTCCTGGGCAGCAGGGTTCCCAGGCTGCCCAGAGGCTGGGGCCTGACCCTCGTTAGCAGGCATAGGGGCCTCGATCCCCTCTGCTGTCTCCTGGGCCTCCTCTCCCTAGTAACAGACAACCACGTGTGTCAAGCAACTCGCTACAGCATTTGGAAGATGTGCCAAATGCTGTAGGGAGTTTGCTGACAGAATTTGCTGACTTTTGTAGGAAATTTGCTGACTTTTGTAGGAAATTTGCTGACTTTTGAAGCAGCTGTTAAAACTAAAAACGTCCCGTTAAGTTCCCAAACAGCATACCAAGTTAACTGTGGACAAGATCACTGTGGACACAATTGTAGTAATTGAATAACCATTGCTAAAAGTTCCTTCCTGAATCCTCTGTCTGCCCCTCTTCCTCAACACCTATCTTATGGTCCTGCTCTTCCCCCATCGTCTGACTAAACTTCTACTCAATGCTTATTGGCATGTCACACGTTGCTTTCTTCAACAATCATTTACTTGCTTCAGGAGCTTTTAGGGCCTGTCAGTAAAGGAGCAGGTCTCTTCACGAGTAGACATCATTTTGGAGGACCTCACCTTGGCGTTGGCCCCTCCTTGAGGGCCACCCAGGTTGTCTACGGAGCCCACTTTTGACTGAGCCTTGTCCTTGAAGTTCACTTTGTGAATCTTGACATCTCCGCCGCCTGATGGTCACACGTGAGATCAGCCGATGAGAGCAATAATGACAAACTCTTTTGATGAATAAATGTAAAAATGACTTAAGCAAATAGGGCAATATGTGTAGTCCACCTTTATTATATTTACACACACACACACACACACGCACACACACACAAGGACGGGACTAGGCAGCGTTGGCTGGCAGTTCCTTACCAGGCTTGTGCTTGATGTTGTCCTTGGAGCCACACTTTGACGTCACCTTACTCAGATCAACCTTCTTGTTGAGTATCTGAACCTGTCGACAAATGGAGAACAACATGCGCTCGTCACACGTTATATTTGCGTCATTTTCAAAATGCTTATTGCCTTCGGTGTTGGCATTCTTTGTTGTGAAAGACCTGAAGTGACAGAAACAAACAAAACAAAATTCCCCATCACGAATGTAATGCTTTAAATGTAACGTTTTCTTTACCAAAAAAGAAGAAACCCTTGAGAATTATGCAAAAGTTATCAAGTTAAGAAATGAACAATCAACCATCTACCAACACCAGTAGCAGGGCCACAACAAAGCTATAAAAAAAGAAGTAATAATCCTGCCTTTCACTTTAATCGTTAATATAAAGTTCATTACGTTGCGTATGGACAGTGTCATTAATGTAATCTCCTTGTTCACACTCAATCGAGTTCACACACAGGTTATGCTTGACTTGTCCACTGGTGTTTAATGAGTTAGTAGGACAGGAGAGGAAAGGACTAAGAAGATTTAGGAATGTAAAGAGGGATTTAGGGAAGGGATTGAGAAAAGCACTATATATAAGCGTTTCTGAACAGCTTGGCGTATAGGGACCACGATCTTAAACCTGCAATTTGAGGCTGGAGTGGAAAAAAACGACTAAAGAAAAAAGTCTAGATTTGTCGTCATGCAAAAAGACTATGGGGCTTCTTCACTTGTCCGTTAGTCGTAGATTTCTTTTTAGGAAGACCAGGATCCTGGTGTCTTGAAATAAGGAGTGATGGTGTGTTTTTTTAGGCAGAAGCTGAATCAGTGATGCCCCCTCTTTGCTCTTGCAGGCCTAAGACACGAGTCATCCTGTTATTAATTCTTGCAGTAGGGCAGAGCCATTCCCAAAGCAGGGGATTTTCATGGGGTATTTCACGAAATTAAGGAATACATATGTAGGGCTCTTGAACTCAGTTTACCAGACGTCAACACGTGTAAGCCATTCAAGTGACACGTGACACATCAATCACAAAATGGCCGCAGGTTAGAGGTGATTGGCCCCTGACCTGGGGGCGTGACCTATAATCGAAGACGCCACCTTGTTTATAAATTCAACAACAATCAAGCCAATCTTCGTCTTTTGTTTCCCCCGACACGGTGGAACTACGATAAGAGGCAGACCGCAACATTAGAAGGGCGAGGCCGCATTCCTGGCCTACCAAGGAAAAGGAAAGCCTAAGAACAAACCAAGGCCTTCCTTGCTTCTTCGTTAAAAGTAATTTGAGTTTCGTTCGGCAAAAGTAATTACTTTGAAGAGTTTAAACGGGTTTTTATTTGTTTGTTTACCGTTTGTTTTAAAGCTTCGTTAGAACAAGTAGAATCACTGTAGTGATTGTTTCATCAAAGCTTCATTTGCATTCTATTTCTCTCTATTAACCGTACACACAAACAAAGGCAGGCCCAATTTCAGATTTTAGTGCTTTAATGTTTGTTATGATTTGTTTAGTTACTCTGTAAATAAACTTTATTAATATTATAACAAGAATTTGTTGTGTTGTTTGCCGAATGTTAATCTAAGCCGGCCTGTGGAGGGGGCGTCGCCAGTGGGGCCCGACACCATGGCAGGTTAGAGAAATCAGCGATAATTAATGATAACTCTCTCTCACCTGCCTATAAGAACAGTGGGCAGAGCCAAACCAAATGGTGAAATAAACCCTACAAATCAAGTAGTACAAATGTTCAAATGACACATACAGCCCTCATAGCCCTCATACAAATAATTTTGCGAGGTTAATCATTTAATTTAGTCCTAAGAAAATACACTGTTAAACACATTTTTACTGCCTTGATTGAAGACTTTGGTGGTAAATAGCAAGTAAACATTTAAGGAAACCTTATTGTCACCACAGTGCAAGATAAAGCAAGAAGGAGAGAGTTAATCAGTACCTAATCCATCAATGTACAATAAAGCTATAGTTAGAACAGAGCCTTACAGAGAAGTCTCTGTTTTGTGTTCTTTCTTTGTTAATGTGTTCTTCTAAGATTAGCCTTTACTCCACCATTTTCATTTCTTGTGTATTTTCTGATATATATATTTTTTTTTTGCCAGTTTAATTCCTCTCGCTTTTTACTTTCTATGTGAATCAGCTTGTGCTGAATGCTGTCATGCACTCCTTTAGTCAATATTGCTATAGCTAACATTAGTAGTGATTCAAAATGTGTCTGACTCTGTGTGGCTGATAAAGCGCCCTTTACCTATAATGAACCTAAACAGTTGTTTGCACCGTGACTCGCCCTTTTGTGTGGTTAGCATGCAGAAGACAACGGCGTCCGTCTGATGGTGGATGCAGAGCACACCTACCTTCAGCCAGCCATCAGCAGACTCACCCTTGAGATGCAGAGGATCTACACCTACAAGGAGCCCATCATCTTCAACACTTACCAGTGCTATCTCAGGGTGACCTGACATTAACAATCAACCATGTTATTTTAAAGAAGGGTGAGAATCCCTGGTAATATTCCCCACAGGCAGAAAAAAAATGCCGTCCTTATAAACATGAATAAGCGATGAGACTGTTTTGAACAGTGCAGTGTTGTTTTTCTTCTTGCTAAAGAACTCTTATTCTCCTCAAACCTGCAGGAGGCCTACGACAACGTGACCATGGATTTGGAGCTTTCTCGACGCGAGGGATGGTGCTTCGGGGCCAAGCTGGTGCACGGGGCATACATGCACCAGGAGAGAGAGAGGGCCAAGGTGATTGGCTACGAGGACCCGATCAACCCGGACTACCGTTCAACCAATAAGATGTACCACAGGTGAGACTGGGCTGATCCGCCTTCCATTCATTCCTAGTCAGGTTTGATACAACTTCATGGATCTTCCTGCATGAATATATACAGTAAGGGACAATACAGCCATTCTATTTTATGATAAATAGATAGTTGTTTGTTGAATATTAACCCTACCAACCAATTTACATTTACATTTAGGGCATTTAGCACACGCTTTTGTCCAAAGCGTCTTACAAGAAGTACATTTGTCAGAAATCAGCAACAACAATATCTCTGGAGTAGCAGGATTTCAATAGAGCTAGTCTCAAACGATACTAACAGACAAGGTGGTGAGCACTTGTCAATGCAAGGTAGCCTTTGCATCCATATATATATACTGTATATATATATATATACACACTACAGTACATTGCAACACAATCCTAATTTCTATTTTGAGTACCAGGACATACAAGTGCAATTTATATGTAGTTGTTTTTTTTAATGGGGGAGGGGAGAATGTTTGTGGTGAAGAACAACGCAAGTACTGTAGGGATGAACTGATAATCTTTATTGTAGGAATGGGACTTGTTTTTTGTTTTTACACACAAACAGTGTTACATTGTAACTGAGAAAACAAATGATTTTCCAGGAATGTCAATACTTGTATTGAAATGATCCATGATAAAGCTGGACCTCTAGTTTCTTCGGTAATAGCAAGATCTTATTTTTACTCAGTAGCAGACAGTCAATGATGTTATAGTTGTGCTACCAATCCATCTCCAAACACAAGGGGAATGCTATTGACTTGTCCGGGAAGGTTTCATTTTTGTGGTCTGTTCAAGGTGTCTTGACATTGTGCTGGAGGAGATTGCACTCAACAGAAAGGCCAATGTAATGGTTGTAACCCATAATGAGGACATGGTGAAACACACCCTGAGGAGGTAACGTTCTCAATTCACCCAAACACCCCAAAAAAAAAAAAAAAACAGATACGTTGTTTTGAATCCACCGTATTGCAAACCTCAGCTCTTTCTTTTTAATCTGTTATGTTGATGGAAAAATGTAATTTAGAAACACCTGTTTTAGCCAACATCTGTGGGGAAAAAACAACTTGTCGTCGACGTACTGTACTGTACATTTATTCTTGCATATCAAGAATAAATGTTTTGTTTTCCCGTCTTTCCCTCCCTCCCCATCTGTTCTCACTCACCCCCATCTCTCACTCTCGCCAAACTCTCCTGCTTTCTTTCTCCACTTTCTCTCCGGTTCTGTCTTTTATGTTTTTCTACTCCCCTTTACTCTTCTCTCTCTCCTGCACTGTGTTTCCTTCACTCTTAAACACTTTCTTGGTCTCTAAAACCTTTTTCCCCAGAATGAAGGAGTTGGGCCTTGCTCCAGCAGAGGTCTCCTTCGGTCAACTACTGGGCATGTGTGACCAGATCAGCTTCCCATTGGGTAAAAGCAATTCAGACAGATGCAGACATGCTTACTTACACTCTAATCTCAGATACAATCATGAAAACACATCAAAAAAATCAACAGCTGTCTGTCTATGACCTTTGCCATTCAATGTGATGCTGTTTGTTTGGTGGCTTTTGTCTGGCATCTGTTAGGTGAGTATTTATATCCAATAACTGTACCTTTAGGTTTTGGTGCAGTTCCTTCCTGACCATTCAACCAGGGAACTTTTGTATTCACAAACTGCCTTGACATAAACACTGCGGTGTGCTTTTGTCACTCGCTCCGTCATTTAAAGCTACAGGTGAAGTACTGTAGCAGCCTTTGTCTGTGAACGCGAGCCTCAATTGAAACCAAGTTGAAAAGACTGTAAAGAATGCTGTTGTCAATGTTGTCTGCAGCATGGTGAGATACTGTATGTAGCAGGCCATGCTGCAGATGCTGCCTTTCCACACAACCCATCTCTTTTCTAACTCCAGAAGAGTGAGTTTGAAAGGTTCTCAGTGAATCTGCATGTTCACCTTCAATCTATCCATTCACCCGCCCACTCGTTCAGCCTTCCACCCAGACATTCCTTCACTGGTTACCTTTTACACACAACTTCATCCTTTTAAGGTAAGATGCCTTTTCTTTCCCTTCTCCTTCTAACCCTCGCCGTCAAACCCCAGGGCAGGCAGGCTTCCCGGTCTACAAGTACGTCCCCTACGGACTGGTGAATGAGGTGATGCCCTACTTGTCTCGCAGGGCCCAGGAAAACCGGGGCGTCATGAGGGGTGCAGGGAGGGAGCGGCAGCTGATGTTGAAGGAGCTAAAGCGCCGACTGTCGTCCGGGGAGCTCTTCCACCGGCCCATCTTCTGACGGCATGGGAAGGAAAGCCCACTTCGTACAGCTCGCTTTACTGCGGCACGCTGCATGCCGCAGCGTTGCGTGCCACGGTTTTAACGTCTGCCGTTTTACAGCTCCCTGTGTCCGATTCCCTTCCCCGCACCCCCCTATGTTTATCATCTTGTAGAGGCACTCTTTCTGTCACTTTCCTCATAACTCAGTCCCAGGCTCTCTCTCATTACTCTCTCTCTCTCTCTCTCTCTCTCTCTCTCTCCTTCCAACCACCTTTCATCTGCTTCTCATTCCCGTAAGATTCCTTTCTCCTCCATCTCGGTGTCATGTTCCCCAACGATCTCACTTGGCCACTGCTTCAGCATCCATAAGCATTGCTCATTGTGTCTCAGCGTCCAAAAGAGCCCCAGTATCCATCAAGAGGGCATCTTTACTACTCCAAAAGGCCTCTGTAAAATGTCAATGGGAAAGAATGGGAGACTCCGCTTTTTATAGGCCCATCTATTTTGCAGAGAGTCAAGAGCAATACAAATAACAAGTATGGTATACTCAAAATGTGTGATCACATTTGTGTTTATATATTATTGTTTTTATTGTTTCCGCCCCGTTTCCTAACGGGACGGTTTCCGCCCCCTCCCCAGAGGAAAATTGGGAAGAGAAATGTGTGCTTCGTGTCTTCCTCCCTCTGAACATTTCACGTGTGTTTTTCAGGTCGGTTCACTGTGAAACTCACAAAATAACTCCTGTACCTCCTGAAGCTAACTTTTATGTAGCGCAGGTGTGATGAGTTTGTGACCAGATTTGAGTGTTCGATATAGAGTTTAAAAAGCGTGTGTAGAGCTGCGTACGGCGGCGTTTTTAGAAAATGGCAATTGTCCCATTGTAAGCGGAGTATATTACTGTAATAGCATGATTGTGTACATTTAAAGGGAAACTCCACCGCAAAACAACATTAAACTCATTTACCAGATCGAGGCATAACTGATTAAGTCTTCCTCCACGGAAATAAAGGCAACGGGAGGAACGGATTTGGTAGAGGTATACGTCATAATGACGCATACCTCTACCCTTCCTCAATGTTGAACAACTACAATGGGCGGGAAATTTGAAATTCCTGGTACTTCCCCACAAGGTAGAGGAGGCGTTGCCCGAGCGCCGGTTGTAGTCCTTTGTGAAGCAGGAAGCTGGAGCATGTGCAGTAATTTAGAGCTATATCTCTGGACTGGTGATACGTAGAGAGTTGGCTATGAGCTCATTTTACGCAACTTTTACACAATTACAGGGAGACCCAGGGTGGAGTTTCCCTTTAATAGCGACACTTTCAATGCTGGGGCCCTGTACACCAGGACAGATATTTTGAATAGGGTTGTTTTTGTTGATAAAATGCTTAAGACTTGTGAATAGGTTTATTGCAGAATAATATACTCAATTAAAGTTTAAAGTGTGAATCCGCAATCTTGTGAATTGAATCAAACTGATATTTTGAGTTAATTAACATTCCCATGACGTGTTGAATGTTTTGGAATGAGAACAGTGTTTCAAACTACTGAAAGTAGATTAAAGTGAAAGTATATTGATTTATGTTGCTCAGTGAATTAACTTGGTTTAATTATACTATGTGATAGTAGCAATGGAACTAGCACAGGTGCTGAAAAGATGCACTTTAACAAATAGTAATGTTAATTTGGTTTAAAGAGTGTGCTGGAACTGACAATGAGTTAAAAGGGGGGGAAAACATACTAATGTACCTTAAATAAAGCAAGGACACAGTGAACCAAACAATGGGCATTGAAACAGAGAGACACTGGGAAATGTTTTGAATGTTCATGTCCTCACAATTTTGTAATAAAAGAGGAAAATCTGGAAGAGAAATGTGTCTTCATTCCTCTGAACAGTTCATGTGTGTTTTTCAGGGAGCTGAAAGGCATTGAACCCAAATCTCATTTGTTACTGTGGAACTAGCCTTGGGGGCTGTAATACAAGCATAATTTAAATGGCGGTAAAGAGTGCACCAATATTCTTCTTAGTTTATTATGGGTTTGAGTCAAGGACAGTTATACTGTAAGCCAAGAAGAGATTTCACAGGATGGTTGAGTTTTCTTCCAGTTTGAAAATGGATAAGAATGTTCATACGCCTGTAAACAGCATCTTCCTCTTATGTGATGGTAGTTTTATAACGTTTGGGCAATTTTTAAACACTGTTGTTTCAAAAGAACCTGACTGGAATATAAGTCAATTAGAATGTAGCCTTTCAGTTTCTCTTCAATTGTGTCGACGCTATGGAAACTGGTCTAAATCATAAAATCACATTAAAATGGGGAAGAATAAAGAGGAGTGAGAGTTGAAAATGTTGAATGTGTTCTACAAACATCAAGGTCATGCCTGCTGTTTTGTAATGCAGCCCTCTGGCATGTTGAGCTTTTAGTGTTGAGACAAATGCTTGAGGGGTGGGATGGATATTAATACTGTAGCATATTGTCATTTTGATTTTATGATTTTATTAAAACATTTTGAAGGTTAAAATAAGGGCATATTTTCTTACCGTTGATTACATTTTATGATGCAGTTGCGTAATTATTTAATTTTCTGCTGTAGATGTGGATATTTTGAGAACTGGAAGGGCATGTAATGATACAATGTTTAAATACCTTAATAAATTTGATTAATATGCAGTATTTGCAATATCTTGGGTTAAAAGAAAATATTAACGTTCATCATTTTATGACTGGAGGGGAGTGTGGTCAGGCTCTGTAGTGAGAGAAAGGAGGGAGAGAGAGAGAGATTTGTATCATTATTTTCTGGTTACCGTGCAGTGTGCGGCTGTGTGCTGGGTTATGCCATGAATAAAAGCAGCTGCGTGCTGGTTTTCTCTACCACTGAGTCTGTTCTTCACAATGACAATGTTTTAAAAACTTTTTTTTACAGTTTGATCGTTAAAGGTTATACTGTATATAAAAGTATGTCACGTCCCGCCCTATAATTGATATAAAGTTATAATATGTATATAAAAAGTATGTCAGTCAGAAACTAATCAAGCTTCATGATGATTATGGCTTCATCATTTTCCAAGAGCAATCACTCTGTAAACCATCTTTTAATTACCCATGATGCCGTGCTCCCGAGGCTCCTCTGAGCTGTCATATCCTCTGTATTTGATTGGTTTAATTGAGAGTCAAGTCTGCGCTTAATGTTAGATGTGCTTCCCCATAATAATTTGACAAAAAAATGCCTCTACTGTAGTGTCTGTCAACAGACAAACGATGGGAAACATTGCAGACTCAAAATCGCAAACAGGCATGTAGTTAATTTAGTCACTGCTAATTTACCTTGCGTAAGGACTATTGACAATGCAAGACAGACAAGACAGTTTTCTGTGCTACGTGGTGTTGTGAACTTGGATTTATGGTTCTGAGACTGTCAGTGCAAGCTTTGTGAGTCTGGCTACAAACATGCAGTAACAGTATCACAGACCTGGATGGCCCTAATCCGCATTAGCCTGAAAAATACTTTTCCAGGATTAAAAAGGACAGTACCGTAGGTCTAAGGTAGCTCTAAACAGCATCTGTTGGTTCTCCAGAAAGAGTTAAGTATTCTGTCATTAAGGGGGTGAGTTTCATAATTTAGTGCTAATCATGGATTTGTTGATCTAGGTTTTATTTTTATTCGAGTTGTGTTGCACCACTTCATTTTAAGCATTGCTTAACAAAATCATTAAAACCTTAACCTGTGATTAAACCCTTCACCTGTGATTCATTTTGATTCGCCAACAATGTTACTCTCTTGAGACTAATCATGAGTTACCTTTTTCTTCCCTTTTGAGAGAAAACTGGCCAAAGAAGAAATGTTAAATATTTAAATAGTCCATTAGCCATTTCAATCTAGGAAAATGTGCATACGGGCTTCAAATTTAACAAGCCACAAAAAAAAGTTATTATATCAATTAATGGAGCAATATGCAAACATCATTGAAGTCAAAAGAACAGATAATTTCACGGTTTTCTTCAATCCATCTAATATAGGCTGCCATTTTGGAAATTTAAACCATTTTAGCTGCAGATTTAAAACAACTGAAATTTAAATCTGAATCTTTAAAGCAGGTTTAAAGCAGCAGCACACTGAATAATCAGACACTTCTTGGTAGACCTTCTTGTTACTGGTTGCCCCATCGAGCTCTCACTGGATCCTGTCGTCGGCAAATAAACAGAGGAAGGTCTGCACCTCCTCAAGTGACCATGGCATGGTTTTGCGGGCTGCCATTTAATCGAAATTTAATTAAAGAAAAATACAAACAGCTAACCCGTCCTTTCTACACTCTCGACCTACATGCAGCAGGGCTGTCTGGTGAGGGCAGCTGACAAGCTGCTCCCCTACTTCAGGATCAGGGAGGAGTTGTCATGTCGGAACAACATCTGTGTCACTCGCGGGCTCTGAACTGTGGTCCCAGGTGCCCTTTGGGCACGTGGGCCACTTGTGCATAGTCAGACTCAAACAGTGGTGTCACAATGTTATGTGGTGGCCGGACATCAACAGAGAAATTGAGACCCTGGTCAGGGACTGCACTGCCTGACTTCTTAGCGGTAAGACCACGGCTACAGTCCCACCCCCGGCCATGCAGCCGTTGGACTGGCCGTCCCAACCCTGGAAGCACCTGCAACAGCTGCATGGACACATACCACATCACCAGCGATTCCTCGTCATGATCTACGACCTCCACTCTAAGTGGCCAGAGGTGACACCTATGGTCACTCACAGCCAAGGTGTTGATTGATATTCTTGACTCCCTGTACGTTGGGGCGTGCCCAAGCGGATCACGACCGACAATGGCCCTCAAATGGTCTCGCATCAACTGTCTCCAATCATCTGGTGAGGAACGAGATCCACCACATTCGCACAGCGTTCTACAACCCGGCTGTGAACGGGGGGGTTGAAACGGCTGAATCAGTCAATACAAAATGGCGTCAGGGCCCAGCTGGCACAAGGGTGCACGTTCACCACAAGCCTCCTCCGGACACTGCTGCATTAACGGGCTACCCGACACACCACACCAGGAGTCTCCCCAGCCTCCCTCATGCTTGGAGCTTCAACTGCCTCTGGATAGGCTCCGCCCTACACCGACTCGGCCCGTAGTCCACCCAGTTTGAGCTGCAGTCGCCACACGGCAGTGTCGGATGACGAATTGAAAGAGCCCGACGTGCTAGGCCATCTACAATTGCTGTCTTGGACTTGTCAGGATCCGACAAACTCACTGTGTCAACAAGCTCCAGTCGTTTAGTCGGAGCCGGTCCAGGTGCAGTCAGCAGCTAGGCCCGGCTTCATTCCGGCTCGCCGACGTCATACTGGCCGCCTGCATAAGGTGCAGGTCCCCCTGGCTCAGGACTGGGTGTGTCTGCT
>OMPB01122232.1:0-10008 GCA_900312615.1 Stylephorus chordatus | reverse complement strand
GCCGGACCGCAGCCCGAGGGAGCGCCGCCTAATGCGCCCACAGAGAGCCCACAACAAGCGTCGCAGACAGGGAGAGGAGGAGCGGTATGAATCCACATCACACCCATTCAAAGAGGGAGGGAAAGTCAAGGAAAGGGAGAGGGGGAGAGGAGTGTCTCTCTCTCTTTTTTTCTTCTTCTTCTTCTTCTTTGACTGTCGCGTAGGCACTGTTGGAAATGTCACGAGCGTCTGCAGAGTAGCCCAGGGGCCCATAACAACAACAGCAACACTGGCAACATGCAGGTTCTGCCTCGTGGGTCTTTGTTTGCACTTGTGTCTTTAGCTGTTTGAGGACAGTTAAATGACAGCTGTGTCATTGCTTGATAACTGCTGATGGAGATGTCAGCTACCACAGAAGCAAAGCAGAAAGCTCTTGGAGAGAGAGAGAGAGAGAGAGAGAGAGAGAGAGAAAGAGAGAGAGAGAGAGAATGACTTGCTTGAGCAGTAAGTGAATTTCAATAGTTACCGTATCGTCATCATAATATTAAGGATACCTAGAGTGTAGGAAACGTGGTTACTATCAGACAAATGTAAAACAGGGAGGGTGGATGAGGGGGCGGGGCTTCCAACCACACTGATCACTTAATGAGGGATGTTCGGTGGAACACAGGACCAGTAAGTGGAATCTTTCGTGTGTAATAAAATAGGGCCTTGGCTTGGATTGGCTAATCACTCCTCAGTCAAAACATCTTGTAATCAGCATCCCTCAGTAAAACGGCTGTCCATTAATCATAAGGCAGTGGTGAGGAGCTGCATGGGTGGCTTTATCCCTGTGCGCACACACTCACATGCACACAACTTTTACCATCAAAACCACAACAAATATAACCACATAATAAAGCTATATAAAGAGTGTTTAGATAGGCAGTGTAGTTTCTACAAAATTATTTTTAAACAATAGACATTGTTTATCCTAACCCTTACCCAAAGTATTAGAAGATGGGTTTAACACAATACTAAAATACATTTTTACATTTTCCTAAAACTTTGATTATAGAAATTATCGATTATCCAGCTGGTGTAGCTCACAGCCAGATAAGACAGGGACTTGTTTCAGGCAACAGAGCATCTTATAGCATGTGTTGGTGCTGGTAATGAAGGAGGGTAAACAAGGCTTAACATAGGAGGTAGATGGAGCGAGGGAGAATAGCCTGCTAAGACCTGAGAGAACACAGCACATGTCTGTCTGGGTGGATTACAACTCAGAATCGCGCGTGTGCGCGTGCACACACACGCACACACAAACACACGCACACACACACACGCACACACACACACACGACACTCGACTTGACTCCCCGAAACAAAAACAAACCCGTGTGCACTCATGTTTTGCCCTGGCTCCCACACGTCTCCATATGTGCTCACCCTGATGCATCGCAGCAGGCAAAACAACAGGAGGGTGTCGAGGGTGGTCCCGGGGAACTGTCAGTGAAACGTAATCCCATAGAGACAGGCGCACCAATACCGTAATTATCTTGCTTTAGGGCCACCCGAAGTAACCGAAAACATGATGCTACAGCCGAGGGAAAGCTGATATGTTCCAGGTGAGGTGCAGGCAAGTGACAGGCGACCACAGCAGCAAATAATAGGACAAACGAACGTAATTGCATGTTTTTGATGGAACAGCAAAAGTGTTATGGTGGTATGATGTGACAAAGATGGATTCCCATTTGGGTTGTGTTTCTTCAGCTGCTTTAATTTCTGCTATCAAGGTGACATTTCAAAAACATCTTGTGACTTGATAATTAGTCGGATGAACAGCCGACAACTAACGCTAAACAATAGACAATAAGGGATGAATCGCAATTATGAAAATATACCTTGACAAGGGGATAGTGGAAGCCTTAAAAGTATATATATATAAAGTTAAAAGCCACATACCCCCAGAGAAATATGTAACCTAAAGTTGTTGATTCACCTCCCTTGAAGAGAGCATGGGGGCCCTTGCGAAAGCCTGCCAAACACCAACATTGACACCCCGGGCCCCTGAGGCTGTTGAACCTAGAAGTGATGCCCGGGGCCTTGATAGCATCTTCATGCAGGCAGTAATCAGATAGTAGAAATCTGTCCCGCTTACACGTCTGATACAGCCAGCAGTACCTGCCTCTGTTATGTCTAGAGAAGCCTGTGTGGCCATTTATCTGACCGCTGACAGATGGTGGAGAGAGCGAGCGGGACAGAGAAAGGATAACATGAATGGAAGAACAAATGTGTTATAAAAAATAAAAAAATTAAATAAAATGAAAAAGCACAGTGGGAGGCCTATATTCAAACTGACATATCTCACTTTGAACGCCAGAGACTGGGAAAAGGAGGAGAGACACATAGAACGAGTACAGGCAATTACAGCCAACACCAACATGGCTGATGGCTCGAAGATGGAGTTCACACAGCCTGCTGCTAGGCGAGAGTGGCCAAGAAAACAGTAGGCCGAAGTCAGACAGCCCTGGATGGCAACAGAGTAGGGGAAGCAAATTCCTGCTTCAGTCAGAGGGCCTTCCATGACCCGGCATTCAGTTGATGAACACAGACTCAAGGCTCCTTGCTCAGGAATGACGGACTAAGCCCGCAGCCAATGCGGCGTAGGAATGGTATCGTGGAACTATTTGAAAATGACTGAGGAACGAGAGGAGAATCTGAGAGGTGTGAGAGAGTGTGTGTGTGCAGGGGGGAGAGTTAGTCCAGATTTCCATAAGGTTTCAAAGAGATTCTTGCTATACTGCACCTGGAGGCTCACAGGGAAGGTTGGTATAAATGTAGAACCTATTGTACATGTATACTGTAGATCCAGCACTGGATTCAAACTCAGTTCTAAGCAAATAACACATTATGTATACAAAGGCACACATTTACATTTTACATTTAGGGCATTTAGCAGACGCTTTTGTCCAAAGCGACTTACAAAAAGTACATTTGTCAGAAGGAAATGAACAACAACAATATCTCCCTGTTTGGCGTAGCAAGATTTCAATAGAGCTAGTCTCAAACAATACTAACAGACAAGCTGCTGAGCACTTGTCGATGCAAGGTAGCCATTATACATATATAATAGAGTGCATTGCAACACAATCCTAATACAAGTGCCGAGACATAGCATTCAAGTGCATTTTATTAAATGGGGGGAGGGGGGTTATGGGGAGATTAAGAGGACTCTGAAAACGCATGCATACTGTTGACATACAGTATGCTATAGTCAACAGTATGCATGTGGGGAAGGAGACACTATCAGACTGAAAACAATAGTCTTATTACATGTACATGTGGGAATTACCAAAGCAGTTGTTCCTGTGGGGCACAAACATCTTGCAGGCACTGGCGATCTGAAGCTCAGCGCTCAGCAAGGCTTTGATGATCAGGTCCTCCACCTGGTTCATCAGCACTGGAAAAAGTGGAGACGATCGTGTCGCTTTGTAAAGCGGAATGTACTCGTGCCATTTTTTACCATAGCAGATTAACACGGACTGACAAGGTCGCCGTTACGATAAACCAATTACATTTTAAAACGTTAATTTTGCATCCATGGTAAAATGGTAAATGAAGGAGGGAAAAAAAAAAAAAAAAAAAAGCATTAAAGAAAGCGGACCAAATGGGTTGTGATGAAAAGAAAATGTCTCAACTCACATGTGGTGTCTTTCCCCTCCTGTTTCAAATACCTCAACATTGCACTCATGCTCCATTTGTTCCCATAATCCTCAACTTCAGGGTCATCGCAACTGAAAAGGAACAAAAGACAAGCACTGGTGACTTATAGGCGCTAAATGCCAGGGATTGCAATGTAGTTCAATCGTCTAGCAAACAATGAATTGATGTTTCAATGTGCTCTACAATCTGTTCTACCCTTCCCAAAAGTAATATCACTTACCTGACATAGTGCCTACTCTTTTTGTTCACACTGTAGTTGGTGAGATGCATGAACTGGTTCTTGATGTTCTTTGACGCACGGTCGAACTTGACTGTGGCAAACCTGTGGGCAGATTCGTAAAGAGCTTCACAAGAGGCCAATGCAAACACTAACAGAAAGTCATAGCAGTCCTTTTGACCATCATTTGTTAACAAAAGTGACCGTTAGGGGCAGCACACTGGGGAGAAATGACAACAACATGGCTGATAATGAGCATTATTTAGCACAATTTGCATACCGGAACGAAACTCCCAAGGTATGCCAGAGATGAAGGTTCTGAAAATGGCCAGGACTTATAGTCCAGACTCCAGAGTTTATAATCAAGCCCGGCAGAGAGGAGGGAGGTGGCGCTTAGGGAAGTACATAAGTTTGTAGCTAATTCTGTGTATCTCTGCTGTAGTGGCGACAAGTGAGTTGTTCCATTATTGTCTACTATGGCCTGCCTCCACATGTCTGTTTCCCGAATAAAAGCTATCACTAAAAATACACATAAAGTATAAAAATATATACCAACAATTGTATAAATTATTAGGGTGGCTTGTGGCCCATGATTAATTACTTTGTTGTAGGTTTGATTTAGAAATATTATGAACAATAACTTCACTATCCTGGGTTAGAAAATGCTGCCCTCTTCTGGCTGTGTTGAGGATTTTGCTTGAGAGAAAGTACTCTGATAAATAATAGAAGTAGCATTTTTACTCAGGCACTGTAAACAGAGTTTAGAAAAAATTTAACCACTAAGGGCGGAGCACGAAGCTCACCTGGCCAGGCCCTCCTCATACACGTAGATGAGGAGAGGGTCATATGAGGTCACCAGCACGTACAACCGCACGTCAAACTTGAAGTCTGGAAAACGAGGAGAAAAAAAATGCATTCACCGTGAATCCAACGATGTTCGTTAGGTGCAAATATTCTACGATCATTCAAATGAAGAACAAATGAGGAAGATCGAGGAAGCACTAACCATCTATCAGTAGTGGATTGTTAATGTATCGAGACACCAAGATGTTTTCATCCATTGCAATCTGGCTTGGCTGTAGATGAAAACGAGAAACACATCAAAGATGTCAAACACGAGAAGACCTCATATGATGGAGTTGATCCAGATATTATTTCACACTAGACTACAAAGAGTTTGCACGACACCGTTGCCAATCTGGGAGTATATTAAGTAAAAAGAGAGTTCACGTTAACAATAGAAACGGCATTGGCAATAATAGGCCTAACAAACAGTCTATGAAAATATAATACGGTGGTGAAAGTTAGGACCTTCATGAGGTTAAGCTTTGCTGCAGGTGGCAAGGCGGGGGAAAATGAGGGGGCAACCACCCTCAGGCCTGGCTAAAGTTCACAGAAAAACCTCAAAAGAACGTTCTCCGTTCTTCCCTCCAAGTATTGCCTTGACATTCTTTCCACCGTTTCATAAAAAAAAATGCCTTTGAAGAGAAATCTGGGGTACATGTAAGTGCAAGGGAGACAAGTGTGGAGCTACACCAAATGTCTGGGCCTTGAAAGTGTGTGATTTATGCCACAGAACTTATTAATGTCTATGATGCTGATTCGTGCTTATTTTGAAGACAGCTCTATCACTACGCCCCCACGCAAAAAAATTACATCTGGCTGACCAACGGTTGAAGTTCACACAGCATTCCGGAGGTCAGTATGCTTTCAGTTAGCTCTCACAAAGTAACCACAAATGCTACCCTGTGTTAACACGTGTATTAAAGGAAAGTTAAAATAACAGCTCCTGTGGTCGTTTCCCTTACATTGCTGACAAGATAGATCCCTCGCCCTCTTGAAGATGCGACAGGTTTAATGATCCACGGGCATCTGTCCTTGGCAAAACAACCTAAACACCCCCCCCCCCAAATAAAGAACAATAAAACAATGATGGTGGCATTATGGAAAGAACCGCAGAGCAAAATAAACAGAAACATAAGGGGGTGGGAAGTTGTTTAAGGGGGAGTCTTGAACTCACTGCAGTACTCTTGGTACTCAGAGGGAAGCACAAAGGTCTGAGGAATGATGTGGAAGTTTTTGAAGCCGTAAGCTTGCTGCATCCGCTGAATGTTCTTGTACAGACGGTCTTTACGCGTCAATTCATAGGACCTGAAATTGAACACCAACCACTCTTAAGTTTGAACTAGAAGCGCTACGTCGCTGCACACTTAGGAAATCAAGAAATGTTTTCATTTAAATTAAAAATAAGATGTATGTAAACAATTAGAGGCTCATGCTTGTAACATGGCGTGACAGCTCCACCCATAACATTACCTGGGAAAATGGTTGACCTTCTGGAAGTCCTGAAGGCTGCGCAGGAGGTAAGGCTTGAGGTGGGACCCGGTCCACATGAGGTTAAAGTCATTACTGTTTGGGTGAATCTGAAAGACAGACATTTTGGTCGACATCAGCCCGATTAAATTATTTCCTCCACACAGAATGGCTGTTTTTTTGCAGAGTGATAATTCATAAAACCACAGAATTATGTGAGGGCAGAACTAAGTATAGCTATTATACTGTTTGAGCTCTGTAATTCTGACGGACAGAATTATATGATGTCAATCCCATGTGACAGCTCGGCTGGAGTATAACGTAGGAGCGGATCAGTCAGGCTGCCACTAGATAAGTGAAACACAGTCTGTTCTCTTCAAATTTACATTTACATTTAGGGCATTTAGCAGACACTTCTGTCCAAAGTGACTTACAATAAGTACATTTGTCAGAAGGATGACTTAAATGGGACAGCCAGTTTACCAGATATTTTCACCACCATCTATTATATACCATATATTCCTCTGTTTTAGTTTTGTTGAGGTCCCACATTGGAGGTAGGTTTGGCCTAGCTTTACCCCAACTGTCCAGGAGGAACACAGATGTTTGCAATTGCGATAGAGGCTTATTAAGTGCTGGCGGTAAATACTGATCTGCCTTTGATGATGAGTTAGTAGGAGTCAAGAGCACGGACGTGAAAAGGGAATTAATCGCAACTGCTTGGAAGGAGTGATACTCAGTGTGTGTCGTTTTGAAACAGGATTCTCTTCAGTCTCTCGAGAGCTAAATCTTTTGGGGTTTTTTTCCACAGTAATGCATTTGCAGGCGTTATTTTGTAGTGCAATGAAGAGCAACAATAACAACCTTAATATTCTTCATCCTATAATGAGGAGTTAAGATAGTAGTGCTGCTCTAAATGGAGACACCATCAGAGGGGGAGACACTGCCTTCACAGAAGATGGGACACCTTTATTTTGGGTTTTTTTTATTACATTTTTTTGTATAGAATTTTGTTAATCTATAGGAAATTGTAAAGAAAGACTAAAGGGTGTAGTTACTCAAGTCTAAAGATAATTTAGACGTAATGCATGTTAATTGCCACTGTTCAATCATTAAAATGAGAAATGAATTTGTATCCTCTGTGAAATTAACTTGATGCAAATATTGAGTAAGAAATATGCCACAATCATTCTTAATATTTGGGCAGTAATTGAAGTCCAGGTATCAAAACAACAAAAGTCAAAACCTGCTGCACTGCTTTGGTCATTTACTTAAGCGTTGATATGCTCATTGTTAAAATAAAGAACTTACACACGCAGCCAAAACACGAAAATAGAGACTACAAATGGTGATGGCATTTTTTGAAGAAGTTGATGGGGGAGGCCACTTTTCTGTTTGGATCTGTTATGCAGATAATCAATTATTCACTGAATGAGTACCTCAGTTACATATTGTTGTGCTGTTGTTGAGCTGAAATGGGCCAAAACTACTGTAATGGTAGCCTACCTAACCCACACACCCATACACACAGGCAGGACACATGAAGTTTTGTCATGGTATACTGTATGTACTAGCTGAGATCATAACCTCGTGGAATCCATGATTTGTGAGCATTCCTCTGACCAGTCGACTTTCAGTGCGAACAATCTTGAAGGCCATATTGTATCGCTCTGTAGCAAAAAAGAAAAATGATAAGACAAATAGAAAACACTTTATTGCTTCACCAATTAAAAAAAAAACCTTATTGACATCCATCCAAGTCATAAATGTTTTATTCTCATTGTGATTCAGTAACATTAGTAAACTGTTGTTTACCTCCAATAGATAGACTCCCATCTTTAGAGATGATAGCCTCAGGGCAGAACACCAAAACAGGGATTCTCCTGCTAAGGCCACTCCAGGCGATGCAAGGATGATCTCTGGAAGATAAAGACCTGAATACTATATAGTATATACACAACTCGAGACACAAACAAATGATTCTGTCATTACAGAATAACATAAAAATACACCTCAGGGAGACGTTTCAGGTCCTGTGTGCTAGCTAAGTATGTGCATAGACGTATCAAGAGAGGCCATTTAAGACATGACCACATAAAGAAATGGCCACTCTTGATAAGCAAGGAACTGCAGAGAACCAGGTTTGTTTACCTCAACTGTCAAGGTATGTAGATGTGAAACAGTGGAAAGCAATGCAAATTAATCAAAGACCGAGAAATAAGCTGGTATGGACAAGTTGGTCAAAAAATAAAGAAAAAGACCAACTGCTCTTAGAACAATCTAATTAACTACACTCTACAGGGATGTCATCTCTTCTTCCAAAGACCAACAATATTAATTATGCAAAATGAGGGCTGCTCAATGCCTTCACTCTGTCTCTTCAACTTGTCATCAATAACCAATATCATGACACTCAGTGAAGCCTTGCCCACTGCAACCATGGCCAAGAAGATTCCAAATCATTTTGCTCTTGCATGTTTCTCATGTTCCTCGATTCTAAAGAAGCAATCACTTAGTTGTAACACAGTAGTAGAGTTGAAATTAAAATGGTTAAATTCAAAATAGGAACCTACTATACACATACTTAAATGTTAGAGGGTGAGCCCATTCTAAACGAGACTGATAGATGTTGTTTGGTTATATTGCAGTCAAATAACCAAATGTCCTTATACAAGGACGTTTACCATAACTAAAAGGATGACAATAATACCAGTGGACGGCTGCAGACCATTTAGAATGGTATTGTTTTAGGGAGCATGACATATTTAGCGATTTAATTTTGCTCTTGTCTCTTGTCCATGGGCATAATTTTTTATACAACTTAAAAATGCTCCGGCCATGAATAGTGTTCACTATTCAAGGGAAGGCCACAATTTAACCTATTTCAATTCTAATCAGCACAAACACTCACTCGTGCTCATCCTCTGGGTAGGACTCAGAATCCTCTTTATCCCGGATCACAGATGGCATTTCCTCAAAGGGGAAGAGTTGCAAGATAAAATAGTTCCTGTAGTCCGGCTCCTTGGTCTACCATGGCATTTCAAATCTGCCAAAATATTAACGTTTTATGGAAATCAAACAGCCAACAATAAATACAAATTGTTAAAATTACACCGCTGGCATAATTATTGTCAAACACCAGCATTAGCAAACAAGGTAGCTACTGTAGTTAACGTCAAAGCTTTGATTTAGTAAGAACAATCATTTAAGATGTGAATAGCTTAAGCGGGTTTATGTCCATCTAGATCATGACTATGGTTCAAACTGTTCTTACTTATAGCTTTGTTATTGCATACCAAAACACGCCAAAATAAACGTGTCTCTATTTTTGAAAGCCCAGTCCGGCTACCATCCTGGCTAAGCTTCCTGGTAACTAACAGCAACTGAGTAGCAACATCAGAGCGCATGCGTGTTGGTTTTCTCACGAGCCAATGACACATTTGGGATAGAAATGAAGGCGCCACAAAAAAGGTCTACCGAAATCTACAGGTGTCAGGTGATCGAGATTAGTTTAGCGATTGGTTTGATGATGAAATAAGGCGGAACCTAAAATCGAACGGTCCACTGAGATAAATGGGGCGACTCCATGAAGAACATTTTATGAACACTCCTATTGGTTAAATCATGTGTCAAAGATTGACAGATCTGTGTCTATTCTGTACAACCTATTATTTACAGTCTAGTGCAACACAACGACAATACGTTTCACATAGTTCCACGATATTTATTTTCCTGGGGACATGGTCACTTCGTAATTCGATGTATTAAGGTAAATCAAGTGAGCTTTTTTGTTA
>OMPB01122226.1:24063-34497 GCA_900312615.1 Stylephorus chordatus | reverse complement strand
ATAAATTCATAATCAATCGTTTTTGGTGGGGAAAAGCAATATATTTATGTCGCACCTTTCTAAAAGCTCTGTGGATGTATTATTTTTTTTTAAATGATTCGTGTACATAAAAATGTTATCTATAGCACCTTTAAGAACGAGAGTGTGAACGTTCTGTCACAAAATGATCTTGATACGCTTGGACAAAAGCGCCTGCTAAATGCCCTAATTGTAAATGTAAATGATGCGTATCCTCGCGCATTTCTAGCGTGTATATGGAAATCCTTGACTTTTCCCAGTGTGTATACGTCGTATACGTGCGTATCACGTAGACCACACCAACAGCAATCACCTGAAGCTCAATATCAGCAAAACCAATGAGCTTGTGGTGGACTACCAGAGGAACAGGAGGCCCCCTGTCCTGGTTGTCACCCAGGGAGAGGAAGTGAAGAGGGTGGACTCATACAAGTATATTTGGGTCTAAATCAATAAAAAACTGGACTGGACTCACAACACTGAAGCTCTCTTCAGGAAGGGACAGAGCAGACCGTTCTTCCTGAGGAGACTCAGATCAAGGTGGGCACTCAACATTAGTGTCACCAATTCAGTATCCGACCAAATGTGAATTATGGTCACAATCTACCCATCTGTTCCTGAGTTATGGCTTTAAATAATGGCCAGAAAAGTGTTGCAGAACATTACGTCGTCACAGTGAAGCTGAACTTTTGGATATAAAATGTCATCACTTCATCATTTTATCCTATTAGACATTTGTGTGAAATCTTGTTATAATTAGCATATGAATTCTTGAGTTACGACCAAAAAATATATTTTGTGCGATCACAGTGACCTTGACCTTTGACCACCAAAATCTAATCAGTTCATCCTTGAGACCAAGTGGACGTTTGTGCCAAATATAAAGAAATTCCCCCAAGGCGCTTCTAAGAGATCTCGTTCACAAGAATGGGACAGACGGACAACCCGGAAACATAATGCCTCTGGCCACGTCTGTCGCAGAGACATAAAAACAACAGTGGTGGGTGGGTTATATTCCTTCGACACTAATGTTGAACTAAAGTGATGGCTGAAGTAAAGTGTAGGTGAGTTGCTAAACCACTGCAAGCAATGTTTAAGTCAATACATTTGAGTTACTTTTAAATCGACTACCACTAACAATGGAGTGGTAATGCCATTAAAAGGCTGTCACAGAGTAGCTGCCAATTTAAAGTAAATTACCATCAGATTCCATTATTAGAACGATAAACATCTTTCAGGTGTGCATTTTCATTTTCTTAGCCTGACTTTGTCTTATGTGCTGCATCTAATTTGCATCATGGCAGGTTCTGATATGTCCTTACTGGTGGCGACGTATCCCAGCTCGGGCACCAAGTGTTCATCGGGTATGTTCTCCCTCCCTGGGATGAGTCGTTGAAACCTGCAGGTCAGAGTTCAGAAGGGATATCATCAGCATTGATCCATAGACTAGAACCACTTCCCTTCCACTGATGAATACGCCTTGTACTCTCTGGATTAAAGGTGATGTTAATGTGGCTGTGGCGTTAGTATTAAATGTTTAGTATTCAAACATACAAATAAAGGTCAAAGTAAGGCCAACTCAGTGATACACTTATAACAAACAAAATAAAATGAACTGTGGTTAATTTCAGCATTAGGGACTTTTATCACTTGAAATAAACCTCAGAATACCATGGTTGCAATCAGTTGGCATTGCTCAAATTCATTTAAATTCCCTCTTACACAAAGCTGCCATCTGAAGCATGACTGCCCTACCTGGGTGGGTGGGGATTCCCATCCACGTCGACCAAGAAGGGTGGGGGCATCAGGTGGGGTGCCTGCTGGGTCTGTTCATCCAGCACGAAGCCGTTGGCGTCTCGGATCAGCGGCCGGTAGTCCGTGTGGAAGAACACCTGCTCTGGAAGCTGTGGAAAAGGGTCTGTAATTATCCTTCTACGACATGCAGCCAGCAAAGTATGGCCAACTCATCATTCTTGCCACCTGTCTTTTCCAGTCCAGCTCCAATTCTCATCATACATGTTTACAGTGTGTTAAATCATTTTTCCTTCATTTGTCTGTTTAGTCTTGCAGTTTTTTTTTCTTACAATATTTATTTTATTTATATAGCATGTTTAAAAACAACCGGAGTTGAACAAAGTGCTGCTGTACAAATTAATGTGAACAGCACAATAGTAAAGTAAAACAACATCAGTAGCATAAAATGCACATAGGCAATGATATAAAAAACAAGGGTCATATCAAAATAGGTGCAAAAATGTAAAACAGAATAAAACTTGTAAGATCAATTTACAAAAGGATTATAAAATACCGGTACTAAAACCACTAACAGCAACCAAAGGCCATTGAAAACATTTACATCTTTGAGTTTTGTCTTAAAAGTGTCAATGGAGTTGGAACATTTGATCCAACAGCGGAAGGCTATTCCAAAGCTTTGGAGCTGCCACCGCAGAGGCACAATCTCCCTTAGCCACTAGCCTTGATCGTGGAACAGTTAAAAACAATTGTTCTGAGGATCTAAGAGGCCTAGATTTGGAGTAGGGGCCAGGAAGTTCTGAAATGTACAGGGGTTCCAGCTAGGGATGTCATGAAAATCAATACTTCGGTACCAAGTCGATACCAAAATTCTGAAAACGTGACGGCAAGAGTCGAGTGTGGAAATATTTCGCGTTTGAGGCGGATCATCGGGGTTTAATAATTGATTCACAAAAACCTGTATGCAAACGGTGCCATCGATCTTTTCAAACTAAATAGAGGCTGATGATGGTGGAAAATATTTCTTTCTTTGCAGCTTTGACAGATTGCTGATCATTTTCCAGACAGCCTTTCAGTATCTCAAATGAAACCTGTAGCCCATCTTTTTTCCATTTACGTTCTGCCTTTCGACATAGTTACCTAAGAGCAGTGTCACTGTTCAGCTGTGGTTGGCTCTTCTGACTATCAGAGGGGCAACAGGAGCTCAGGAGTGGAATGAGTTGCCTTTGACTATCAAACAGAGCTTGAACCCACATAGTTTTTGACTTTTTGTGCCATCCTTGACATTTTTATGATACACGGCTTGCTTGTATTTTAACTATTGTCTAATAAACCAAATCCAAAACAGAGTACAAGATGTCTCCACAGATTTAATTAAAATGTGTGATCAATTGGTCTGTGTTCAGCTGATTGGGTTGGGCCTTAATACTGCTGAATAAAGAGGAGGCACTTTAGGCATCCGAGAAATGACTTGCAGTAGATGTATTTATAGAGTGGGAGTAACCTACAGGTAATTGAGGATTGGGGACAGTGTGAGACAAGGTGGAGAACCTGATACACTGATGTTCTGAGACACCAAAATCCTCCACATCCAGAGGTAATGTCAGACCAAGCATAAATACTATATCCCAAGGTATGGCCATGGTTGTGGATTGGGCTGGCAATAGGCTGAGTGAAGTTAAGAGTCCATGGTTCCAAGAATTTTGGCGACGCTGGCATTGACTGTCCACATGAAAATTTTAATCCCCAGAGATTAAAAAAGCAACTGACGGGACAGTAGTGTGGGCTAGCGCTGGAAATAGTAGCCTGAGATGAAGTGGGGGATTCCGGGGTATGTGTGTGGTGTGTAAACAGTCGGTCACGTGGAGGACTGCACCGCAACCTGTATGTTAGTGGCTAGCATTCGTGAGCCTAGTTTGTGGTGGTGAAGGTTAAGAACCGGCCCACGGCCCAGTATGGGAACAGGAGCCCGAGATAAAAAACGATTTTCCACATTGTTTTAGAAGGTTAAAAAGGTGGTTAAAAATTTTGGTCAGCTTCGAATGTTGATGGGCTCATTTGTTCCCACATGAACAATAATTATTTTAACGGAGGTCGGGAGTGAAGGCAAACGATCCTGGAGCTTTTCCAGGATGACAGGGGCCGTGGCACCAGGGAGACAGTGTGAGGGTGCGTTGAAGAAACGTACAGTCCTGATTATGGCATCACCAGCTATCAGTGCAGAAGGGGAGAAAAGCGGACGACAGGATGGAGTGTAAGTGCTGACAGGACAAAACGGCGCACGTTCAGGGACCACAGAATGTGGTGACCTCACTAGCTGTGGTTGGTCTGGACAGGGGAGTGTTGTGGTGAGGAGATCTCAGCTGGCTCCGGGCAGAGGAGACCTCCAGACCGTCTGATCACAGCCTCCTTCAGAATCAGCATCCTGCAATAGGAGGAGGGTAAACTATCCTGTCATTTGTTCGGCTGTCCCGTGATGAACCGACCAGCCGCCTGGTCAATGCCAGCGATAGGTGGAGAGGCGACAGTGGCACCGGCTGTAGACAGAGAGGAGAGCAGGTAGCAGGACCGCAGGGGCATCTGCCAGGTGGACCGGAGCCTCATCAGTCAGAATCGTGTAGCAGTTTGAGAGAACTAGACGAGGGTGTGGTCTCGGTCCAGGATGGCTGAGACCAGCGGAAGGTGTAGAACTCAGAACAGGGACCTTGGGTCTGGCTCCCCTGCAGTGTCTGGCTGGACTGGGACAGCCAACGGTGTTGCATCCAGATCCAGTTTCTGCAGCACTAGCACCGGTACCAGCGTTAATAATTCTAGCCATGGAAGGGTGGCCGCAAAGATCAAGGCTTTTGACATTTGAGTGGAGCACGAGCGCGCCACCGTGACACCAACAGTAGACGACTGGATATAGGAGATATCGATCATCCTGTTTTCCAGGATTTCTATCTCCAGGTAGTGAAAATTGTCCTTCATTTGTGAGTATGCAAGTTCACAGTCCTTACACACAGCCATGATCATTGCAGTTTTAGAAGTTTCATCCTTGGGTTGTTGTAGAGGTGATGGTAGCAGGCTCGAAACATAAAACGACAAAGATCTAAAAAGTGTATCATAAAATGATGGCTTAAAACTGGATAAAATGTCAATTTATGACAGCTTAAATTATTCATTTTAAGCATTGATGTACCTAGCTCACAAAATCTTTGTTTAATATTGAACTTTTTACAAGAAATTAGGGGAAAAAATGGTTTATGTACAGACCAATTAAAACAATATTACCAACGGCTTAATCTTAAAAAGTCGGTTTAATGGTAAAGGTTATTTGTTTGAATGAATCTTTCATCACAAAAACCAGTAAATCATTTTTTTGAGAATGAAGAATAGAAGATCAAACTAGGAAAGGAAAATGGAAAGAAATAAAAAATTAAAATATGTTGTTCCCTTATGAATATAAAGCACAACGGTCTTCCAACTCCGTTAAAAGCATGCAGAACGGGAGTGACAGGGATTCCCCCCTCAGCGTGATCTATGGTTTGTGCAGAGATGAGTGCGTGTGTGTTTTTGTGTGCATCTTGCCTTCTCATAGGGCTTAGAACTGCCAACGCCAAAGATGAGCAGATGGCCGTGGGAGTCTGTGCACGCAAATCGCTGTCCATCAGGGGTGAATTTACAGTCAAAAACCGCTCCGTGACCTTGGCCCTCAATCTGGATGAGTGGGTGGTGAGAGACCGACAAACAGACCAACCGGTCAGACACATAGTATCAGAAGTAAGAACAAAAAACACTAAACAACCTTTGACGACAATAATATACAAGTGAAGACAGTTTGTTACAAATAGGGTAAGTGACACATGGAAGATAACAAACTAGTACTTTTTTACCCTTGGTTGAGAGTACTACAGAAAAACTCCTACTGCTAGTGAACAAGATGGCTCTCCAGAGCCATGATGGAGGCTCTGACAGCCATAAGGTTCTGGATTTTTTTTCTCCATCATTACAAGCACAGATTACTTTCCCCACTTTTTTTTTTAAGGAGGACCAATATTCCTCGACACTTCACACGCATGACGTATGCTAGCTGTATGGTATCGGTTTGTAGAAGGTTCATAGTTTGATCAATAGACCTATGCCATTGGCTCAAGTACACTCACCGTGTAGAAAACACCAATCCTAACCGTAAATAAATAAAAACCAAACTCAATAAAAATGAATACAACTTCTAATCCACAGGTGTACACGTCCGCCAGGCCGTTTACCATGTTGAAGTAGTGCTGCGTTTTAGCCCCCCTCAGCAGATCCCAGATGAAGACATTGCCATCGTGGCCAGCGGAGAGGATGATCCTGGGGTCAAACGGGTGGGGCTCCAGGACAAATACCTCCGCCTCGTGGCCCTGCAACACAACCCTATAAGTAGGCTGACAATACTGTACAACACTGTACAGCCATCATGGTATTGTGTGTGTATGCATGGTCTCATTTTGTTCTCCCTCGTTGTTCTTAAAATTTCTTTTCTCATCCATACCAGTCCTTCAGACTTCAGATTTGTTTGCCCCCTTTATTCATTTTTATCATATAGAAGTGGATAATAGAACAATGTCCTCTTCAGGTTCCCTGGACAACATAAACCCTTCCTTTGCCCCAGTCAAGCTCTTTGAGACTGTATTCGAAAAGCTATATAAATTAATTTTACAATGCAGAAACACACAACAGGAAACAGAGCTGAAATGTTGTGCAGTTACACAAAAGCTTATGGCGGTTCCAAGAACGTGCAGAACGGGTAATATACAAGTGGTCCAACAACATTTACAAAATGTTCCACAGGGCGAAACATCACGGGCCTAGCATTTCCTTACTTTTAGGATATGCAGCAGCTGCCCTGTGTAGGAGTTCCACACTTTGAGGAGGTGGTTGTTGACGGCCGTGATGACGGCATTGTCATGGCGATCCCACGCGACCATGGTGACCTTCGGTTTGCAGTACAGTTCCTCTTCGTTCATCGCCTCGACACTGAGGAAGTGGGGAAATGCTGCAGGTTATAAACGTTCGTGGCACAAATAAATGATTCATGATGAACAATGATCAATCGTGAAAAATATTCTTTCAGCGGTTATTAGATCAATTTTCTAATCAGTCAATTTGTCTTTAAAACTACTGCCAGAGAGGGATTTCACAGCAGGATGCATGGTACAGACGGAGGTTGCTTTCTTACAAGATAAGTGGCCATTGAAAGTAGAAAAGGCGTCCTAAATTACATGTGACCCAATTTTTTGTGCACACATCATAAAACCGTCGATTCCCAATTGCGTTGAGAAAGAGACCATTTATAGAAAGACAAACAAACAGACAGACAGACAGACACACACACACAAAAGGACTTACCCTGGAAGAGTGTCTGCCATATTGAGCAAGATGCACCTCCACTGCTGCCGATGATGGAGCCTCCAGATTCGTGCCGTTCCGTCACGACTGCCGCTCACAAACCTAAGATGCAGGACATACCTAGGCTTTAGAAGCATTGTATTTAACGGACACTCCCCCCCCCTAAAAAGTAAAGCATGACACATTAATGAGTAAGGGATTCTGGATATTAAGGAATTAACCTTTCTCCTGAGTGGCAGAATTGGATGCTGTCAACTTTGTCCTGGGGAAGGGGCAGAAACATAAATAATCACCTTGTTGTCATTGATCGATGTTGTAGTTTAGAGGCTGGCAAGGTTATTATTATGCGGTTGATGAGGAAACATTGTTTAGGTCTGGTTCTGAGCTACTGCACTGGGACTCTCGCCTCAGTCCACCGGGGATCTTACTGTGTGCTCATGGAGCTCCGACACCTTCTCTGGATTCCCACACCCCAAATAATATATTCTGATGACATCATCGGTACTGCCTGTTGCCAAGAACATACCACCTATAAAAAAAAATACATAAAAAAATTAAAATATTTTTGTTAACACTATACAAATAAATTTGTTTCAAGTGTATTGTGATTGCACATATTAGGGTCAAATGGGTCAATGAAATGAAATAAAATGCATCTTTGCATCCACCCAGTGCAAAGTAGCACAAGTGCCTGTGTGGGAAGTGATATAAGGTGCAGTGAATTAAATGGCATATGTATAGTCATACATTAAGTATGACTACATTTACAGATGATTGTGAATTGAATATATGAACGCCTTCTTAATAAAGGGGGACAGGATTCATTCAAGCAAGCAGTTGGGTCACCTCCAGGCAAATCTGATTAATATTGTAGTCTCTGAATGCACCACTGATCCAGCTTTTGTCTGGCATGGGCTACAAATTCAAAGGCCATGTGGGTGCTTTTGTCAGCAAAGGAGAAAAAGGATGTCTACAGTTGGCACAGGAGCATCAAAACTAGACTGTTTGTGTACAAAAAAAATGGCCCTGTGAAATCCATGTTCCTTTTGTTTCATGCTGATGAAGGGATGAGAATTTGACAGAAGCAGAATGAGTCCATGGAGCCATTGCGCAATGTTTGCACCTTTCTGACAATATTTGTTGACCAAATTCATTCCTCAAAAGGCATACAGTTCACCCACACTTGAATGGATGACTCCAGCATGGTAATGCACCGTTTCAAAGGGCAGGTATCATGGACAAATGGTTCCAAGAACATGACAGCCAGTTTTCATTGCTTGACTGGCCTGTACAATTCACAGATCTAAGCCCTGTCAAGCATCTTAGCGATGCTGTGGACAGAGGCCGCTTGAAGAGGGGCCCACAGTTCAATTTTCAGCTTGATCTTATAGTGTGACACAATCGGTTCTGCATATTACCACATCAGTGCAGAATGCATCCAGCATCTTGTGGAATGTTGTTCTGAAGGCTGGGAGGGGCAACAACTATAATGTGTAACTAATATCCTCTATGCCAGACATGGATCAAGTACCTGGACTGAATGAAGAGCACACGGTCTGAACACCAGGCCTTGGTCTTTCTGTAAACTTGTGCGGCCGATCACTTTAAAGAAAATGGGTTGTGAGTTAATTTTTTTTTTAATTTACATTTAAAAATAAAAATATTAAATAATATAGCTACATAATATCGCTGAATAATTAGCTTTATTAATTCTGTACATTGTATTATCAGAAACACACCAGCTAATGAGTAAAGTAGTACAATACTGTGCTAATGGCGCTCACCTGAAGTTGATATTATTGACATCCCACTGCCAGAAGCAGACAGTAGCATCAGTTCCAGTGGAAAGCATGTAACGCCTTGAGCCCTTCGCAAATGGTGAGAACTGGAGAAATAAAGAAAACTTCTGATGTCAGGCCTTCTTTCAATGCAAGTTAACATTTTAAAAACACCATTCAAAAAGGTCCATATGCCTTACTGAACAATTTTTTCTGTCTGACCATAACTATGGCTAAGGATAAGGCCAGTAACGTCTTTATTTTCCAAGAAACTAGAATTTACATCCATGTCTGTCCAGACTCATAATATATGTAGTGAAGACTTTGAAGGAATTTAATAAAAGGTATCAAGTGTGTTTTTGGTGAAATGGAAGTTGACACTATATTGACATCTATGATTCCAGTGATTCCAGTGCCGTCTTCAGATTATTTTTACAGAGGAGTACAGAGGACTGATGGTGATGAAACCATGACATCAGCATAATCAGCAAAACCAATGAGCTTATGGTGGACTACCTGAGGAACAGGAGGTCCCCTGTCCTGGTTGTCATCCAGGTAGAGGAAGTGAAGAGGGTGGACGCATACAAGTACCTTGGACCTGGGGTCCAATCAATAAAAAAACTGAACTGGAATCACAACACTGAAGCCCTCTTCAGGAAGGCACATAGCAGACCATTCTTCCTGAGGAGACTCAGATCAAGGTGGGCACCCAAGATTAGTGTCACCAATTCAGTATCCGACCAAATGTGAAATATGGTCACAATCTCCCCCTCTGTTCCTGAGTTATGGTGTTAAATAATGGCCAGAAAAGTGTTTTTGCAGAACATTATGTCAGTGAAGTTGACCTTTGGGATATAAAACACAATGACTTCATCATTTTATTCTATTAGATATTTGTGTGAAATTTTGTCATAATTAGCATATTAATTCTTAAGTTTGTGAGGTCAGTGACCATGACCACCAATTAATTATAATCAGTTCATCCTTGAGTCCAAGTGGAGGTTTGTGCCAAGTGTAATGAAATTCCTTCTAGGCGTTCTTGAGAAATCACCTTCATGAGAATGTGACGGACGTGAGATCACAGTGACCTTGACCTTTGACCACCAAATTCTAATCAATTCATCCTTGAGCCCAAGTGGACATTTGTGCCAAATTTGAAGAAATTCCCTCAAGGCGTTCCTGAGATATCGCGTTCATGAGAATGGGACAGGCGGACGTACGTACGTACAAACAACCCAAAAACATAATGCCTCCATCCACGGCTGTCACGGCTGGAGACATAATAAAACTCACATTTCTTAAGAATGTTGTGAAATGGATTCTCCAATCACATGCCAATTTTTCTTAAATTAATACAATCTGTATGGCTTTATCCTGGAGCTCCACCAGGTGTTGACCTGATCCAAGGGTTTGCTGACCGCTTCTGACATTTCTTTTGCCTTGGGCCAAAGAAACATCTAAACAACTAGCAGGGACATGCATATGTACTGTAGCTTAACAACATACCCCCCCCCCC
>OMPB01122226.1:12591-24043 GCA_900312615.1 Stylephorus chordatus | reverse complement strand
ACCTTCCCCCCCCCCCCCACTTACCTGTAGGGAGGTAATTGATCCACTGTGTCCCTGTAGTACAGCTACAGGGGCGCAGGTTTGAAGGTACCAAACGCGGATGGTCTTGTCACAGCTGCCTGCAGCAATCAGTGTGTTCTCGTAATTGACCGCCAGGTCTGTGATCTCGGCCGAGTGTCCCCGCAGCGTCGAATGGAGTCTCCCGTCAAACGAGGACCATATTTTTACCAGGCAATCGTCCGAGCCCTGATATACATTAAACCAAAGCAACAAATGGGAATAAGTGGCAAATATAGACTGTTTTGAGGAATTTCAATGTAAGTGACCTCACTTTCGACTCTTCCAAAAGGCAGTGTTTCACTTTCAACCAATCTGAAGGAATTGAATGATATCCTAACATCTGGTATCAACCCTTACAGGAGGCAGTGGATGTGCAGGAAAAAGAAATGCGTACGGAGCCCTAAAGATGAGACGGGCTCTCCTTCGAACTTCAGGGGTATCACCATTATCAATGTAGTGGGAGCATGCCGGGATCTGTGTGTCACCCCCATAACTATACATGCCAACCGTAAGACCTCAATAAATCCTAGTGAGATTTGCATGAGGATTGGTGACTTTATGCATTGTGAGAAGAAAAACAAAAAAAAAAAAAAAAAAAAAAAAAAAGAAAAGAAAAAGTCCAATAGTGATGCTTTTCAGACCAAACTTTCAATACCAGACAGTAAGCTTTTACAAAAACCATAGGCATAAGTCTTATTAAAATTGTATAATTTGCCTTTTCATTTAAATTAGTGGGGAGAAGACTACCATAGACATGGGCAAAAGAATTGTAGGGCTTTCTTAGACCAGCCATACAAAGAAATGGGTCTGTTTTACTTGTACAGTATTTGCAGACCTAGTCAGCATAAACCAAACATTTACAGCCACAAAATCTAGCAAAGCCAGTTTCAAACTGATACTGTTGTCTATGTTAAGTCTTCCTCACATTACTCATTATGCCTTAAATGAAAACATGTGCTTGTCGACTGTTAATATACTTATGTATAACCACAAATGTCAAGTGAAGTGCAAGTACTGTAACACTGAACAAGTGGGATAATATTGTACTTATGTCATACAATAAATATACTACGTCATTACAATTTCTCATGGATTGTCATACAGTTCAAGGGCTACATAACAGCTTGAGAACCATGACTGTGTAGAGTGGTTGAAATTAATTTTGGACAGTGTCCCCAAAAGTTTCATGGTTTTTTTCTTACTGTAGGACCGGAAAATAACCATGTCTTCCCTTGGGGGACATTCAAATGTGTATACAAAACTTACAATTACAATCTTTCATAAGATGGCTGCCGCATCACCTCATGTTCATCATATCCCTGACTGAATGCTGGCCCTGCCTGTACCTTGAATGGATCATAATATGGTTGTTATTTGTTCTCTAAATCAGAGCCAGTAAATCCACAGACTAAGGACAAACAAGAATTTGTAGGAATAGCCACCTGGTAATTGTTACTTTGTTTCCATAAATTTGTCTTCAACAAACTAAATGCCAGGAATATACTTTTCTTGTACTGAATATATCTAGACAGGAAAATGGCAACTCTGATTAATTTGCATTCAAGACAGACTGTATGCCAAATAACATCTTTAACTGGGTAGGTTGGTTACCATTGTTAGCCAACATTACTGCTAACACCAGAAATAATTCAATGTTCACATTCAAAAGAGTGAAAGGTTAAAAAAAAAGTCTTCAAATCTTCAACTCTTCTAAAGGTAAAACATGTATTTCAATGCCTGGCCTTTTGCTCAATGACCGATTAATTTGTTCACACATTCAACAGCAATAGCAATTATTGTTCCAATTCAGGTGCCAGAGATCTTTTCATCTTTTCAGGACAGCAATCTGAAAAATTACGTAATATTGGTGGGAAGTGTCTCTACTGTCCCCACAATTCAATCATGACACACACATGTGTGTAACTCAATTATCACAGGTTCAATTCCCACAGCAGCCATCACTTACCCAGTTTTACACTGGAAAAAGTGGTCTCAATAATGGGCTAAAGAGGGTTGGGCTGCAGTGGCTGCAACAGATCATCTATACTCTCATGAGTGGACATGTCTTTATTTAAAGCCTGCCAACTTACGGTGAAGATCCTGAGGCCGGTGCGATCGAATGCAATGCAGTACACTGCTGACAGGTGGCCCAGGATGCGTCTGTGCAGCCTCATGTGCTGGTAGTGACTGACAGGGTTGATGGAACTGAACCGTTGACATCCTGTTAGCTCTCGCCCTCTGTAGACCTCCACTGTTTACAAGACAATGCCACGGTTAATTTCAACGATAAAAAAAAAAAAAGATCTTAAATGTTGAGAACCTGCATGAATAAAGCGAGGAACAGAGTGACAGACCGGCTGAATTTCCTGAAGCCGTTCCATCTGATGAGAGGGACTTAATAAAAAGTCAAAACAAGCAGGGATTTAAAGGGAAAATGGGGCTAACCTAGGTGCGGTAGCTTCTTGCAGTTGAAAGGCCTCTCTGGTGGTCTGCCCCTGTGAAGGGCTGCATATGTTGAGGCTTTCAGCCAGAGACTTTTGCAGTCTGAGAAAGGGAGAAAGAGATGGCCGTCACTACAGGCAGGTGAGCGCTTCCGGTTATATTTCGCAAATCTAATAAGGAGTATGCCAATCAAACCTATTCTAAATTGACACAACAAAAAGGGAAGAAACATGTCACCGCTCTGCTAATAAGACTTAAGAGTAATGAATGGGCGATTAGGTTACTCTTGCGGAATATGGACAGTGTTTTCAATGTTAAACCAATGTACATAGCACATGTAAAACAGCTCAGAGATAGTACCTTTTGCTTTTCGAAGCATGGACTGCTTTCCAGACCCAAGGAGAGAATGTACACCGGGTACACATGATGGCACCTCTTTGTCAAGTAATGGTCCAATCTGCTTACATATCTGAAGCAAATGATCTGGTGCAATATGTCTGTTGGCTGCCACCTTTTATGGTAAACAAAGTGAAATGCTATTATGATGTGATATTGCCCACTGCCCAATTTCAGGAACATTTAAGAAACTAGTCGCTTCCTTGTCTTGATAAACTATTGCAAGAGATAGCAGAACCCTGAAAGAGCATTTTTATAGCGTCGTGGTTTTGAAGCGTACCCTTTTCCTAGAGGGCAGGGCTCATCATGCAAAATACATTCCTTATATGGACCAATCACAACACAGGTTACATGCTAAAGAACGCAGAGACAGCGTATCTAGCCTTTTCATTGGTTAGTGAAGCCATCTTGACGTAGTGCAAAGCAAAGACGTCCACCCTATATGCAGCACAACTCTCGGGCTAAATAATATATAAAAAACTCCATCCAATAATTTCCCCCTCGGCTGAACTGATAACTGGATTCATTCCTAAAACAAATAATTGACACTCGATTACTTTGTGCTCTGACGCCGGGTCGTTTACCCATTATAGTCCAACAAAAGGTCCAACAAGAACGAACAAAGACGGTAAACAAGCTCGAGCATGGACTCGATTCCCTGTCACAAGACAATAACACAACACTGATGGCCAACTTTGAAACGGAATTAAATATTTTACCAGATCTTCGTATGATGTTGGGTGCTCGTTTCCTTGCCAGTCTAATCTCCTGGGTAAAAGCTGTGAAACAAGAATATCGTCATTATCGATCCATTTACAAAAACATTAACAGCATCAAATTAAGTTAGTAAAAACGTGTGATGTCAAACGAGTGAGACGTTCAGAGAGGCATTAAAAGTCGACAGCGATGCAAGTTTTATGCTCCAGACGATCTGACCAGAGAGCTTGCAGTTACATGCAGCGGCGGCAGTAGCTAGGCGTACTGCATACACACCTGATATTCTTGAATTTCGCTCTCTAGAACCTGTAACAAATGAATTATGTGTTTTAGATTAAATGCATCCAACAATTACATCAGCTAGTTAACTCATTTCCAGCACAAGACATTGTTCAAGTCAAACACGCCAGCTCACCTCAGCCGCTCTTCGACAAGGACCCGTTGTTAGAAAACGAGTGATCAAGAAATATAGCTCTGGGAACGAATGAAGGAAAATCGTGAACAATTGGATATCAATTAGCCCGATTATATTGTTGCAGAATGAGAGATCAATTAGGTTACCAGCGTGTCTTACCCGATTCAAGGAGCGACATATTCCGATTTTTGGCCATTGAATCGGTCGGGATTTTATAGGTGTAAGAATTTAGACTAACTTTGTAACAACAAGTTCAACAACGAGTATGAAATATTTATTTAATTTCGGCTACACAGCTCCGACGACCCCCTCCACATTTGCTCCCGCTTTCTAGTCAGCCTGTGTTGTTCAGTCGCCATTGGAGATGAGGCCTTAGCGATACGAGTTACTTCCGTCACAGCAGAGGAAATAGGGGGAGGGGAAGGTTTCTTCTCTGTTCTCCAACAAAGACCGAGAATCCCGTACAATGTACAGCTCGATTGTTTTGAATGTCGGGATTATACATTCACTTTTTAACCAATACCAAATGCAATACTTCACAATCGAATTTAAACGTGTTCTCCGTAACCCATTTTACCCACCAAGGTCGTGTTATGGATATGACGTAACATGATTATTGCCAGTTTGTTTTGTTCAGTATCATTTACCTAGTCTGGTCTTCGTTTTAATGGTAGCAAATGTTATCCCACTTAATAGGAGTGTTTAATACACACCTACGTACCCATTGTACCTTGTCAAGATATCATTCTATCGCCTTGCTTTTGAATTCATTGAAATGTCAATGTGTATTCATTTTGTTAGCTTAAGATTTCTTTTGCGCTTGCAGTTACAAACTGCTGCATTTCTTGAAGTTTGTCAAGACATAAGACACATTTTTATTGTCTTTTTTTTTTAAACAATCAAAACATAAGAAAGCTACAAAACTGATAAAACAAACTTTAAAACCAAAACCAAGTTACAGCTACTCGTGTCATGTACGATTGTGCAATAAAATGAAATTAGTATCCTAAGAGGATAAGCTTGCTCCAGTATGAGTAACACTGTATTTTATGTTCGTTTCACCCTGGCAAAGAACACAATCATTTAAACACACTCACAATGTACCGTTACATACATTTCATTATTTCCAAATGCAGTGATTCAGAGGAACACGCTTTCACAGCAGCTATACAAATGATATTACAGTCATGACTGCAAAACAAAATGTGATTTCACATAAAGCCTTTGCCTGAACATTTTGAGTAATTATTGAGTTATTCTAGGAACATTGTGTACTGGAAAAGATATGGATATGATATAGAGCACAGCTAAATTACAACCATCCTGTTTCCCCATTAAAGACAAAAAAGTATTTAGTATAAACCCCACCCCAAAAAACAAACAGTCCCTCATGTAGCCTTTGGAATGTTTCAGACAAACTCTCCTGGTTGAAAAATAAGTATTCCTAATAACGGTTAGATTGCATTTTATGCAGATGAATTTAACCTCTTTCACCCACCCGACCCACCTCCCAACATACAAGTCAACCACAAAGATAAAAAAATAAAATAAAAAGTAAAAAAAACACACAAAAAATATTCTCCTTTCCAGAAACCAGAGTTAAAATTTAAAGCAAGTATTTAAACATAAAAAGTCTACAATTTTACCACTAAAACCCTTTCTATTTCTTAAGAAAATAGTTGATATAAAATTCTCTGTTGTTAAGGAAAGGAGGTTCAGGAGAGCTTCTGAATGAGTTCAGCATTGTTATTTCTTTGCGTCTTCATCTTTCTCCTCAGCTTCCTCTGCGTCTGCTTCGTCCGCTTCATCTGCTTCATCTGCTGCAGGGGCCTCCTAGATAAAGAAAATATCAGTTATTTATCACTGGCCTGTATACAAGGTCGACAAAAAGCATAGCATGTTTGCCTAAACAAGGTGTTGGAAACCTCAGATTAAGGTCAAAAGAAAAATTCATTGATATAGCAATGTTGCTTGCTATATCATGTGACTAGGCTGAAAAACATTCCATTAACAAAAAATGTATAACAAAAATGTATATGAAACAATTATATAAATTTGTGAAGTTATTTTGTGGAGAGGTACTCCTGGTACCTCAGCCTCTGCCTTTGGTCCGCCATTCTCTGCTGGAGGCTCCTCCTCCTCCTCCTCAGCTTCTTCTTCCTTCTTCTCCTCTGGCTTGGCTTTCTCTACTTCTTTTACTTTTTTGGGCTTGGCAGGTGCTTTCTGTGGCTAAATGACCAAACATATACATGTAAGCTCACAAACAGATGTGTATTAAGTAGAAATATGTGTGAGTGTAGTAAGTAGAAATAATAGCTGTGCCGTTTACCTTTGCTTTGATCTCTGGCTCATTCTTCTGCAAAACAACCACCAAACAATGGTTAGTTTAGAATATCAAATTTGCCAAATATAGTTATAGCTTGAATAACATTAGTATAGAAGGTCCAACAGTATGGGATCCATTAGTAGAACTTACATTGGACAATCTTGCAGATCGTCTTTTTGGCTGGGGAAAAACATGATACAAAGTTTATAGCTCTCAGTTAAAGGCATTGTCCCATACAAAATTATCCAGACTATACCATGTAAATGCAACACCAACCTCCACTTCAGCATCGCTACTACCCTGTAGAGAAGGGAGGAAAAAAAATTCTTAACATCAGCAGTCCCACATTCATGAGTGAGCAAAAGTGGGCGTGTAATGTTAGGGGGATGGGCACACATGCTGCTCCAACTGGTTGCCCCCCCCCCCAGCAAGAAAAATAATAAAATACGTTTTTTTTTTTTTAAATGTTTTTTAATTCACTATAAACAATGGGAACTCTACTCGCCAACAGTCCAGCCGAGCACTTCGTTGGAGAAACCATCTAATAGGAATTTGAAATTTTAATTGGACTGACTCATTACGTACTCAAAAAGTAAGGGATTGTGGCTCCGCCCCCACGTGGGATTTTATTGGGGGATTTGTTACACGAACACACACAACTTGCCAATGTCTACACGATAGTTTTGCTCCCGCCATTACAGAGACCGGGATTCTAATAAACATGCTTCCACCATGACTGATAACAATGTGTTAATTTATTTTAGAAACCTGCATCAAATCTACGATAAACCGTGTAAATATATACACGAAAGCGAAAGTAAAGCTTTTTAAATCGATTGCACTTGTTAAGTTAAAATAATATATATAAACAATAGCGGTTCATATATCATCGAATGAATCGGTTATCCAAATTGCTTTTCAAATGTGGCTCGACTGCCATGACACGCAAAGAAAAGACTACCCTCTCCAAGTGCCCAACGGGTGTCTCGTACAATATCACTATTAACTACGCCTTGCCGCACATAGGCCAAAAAGTGACGACATAGTTTACATGTAGAGTTGTAATTAATTCTTACTACAGCACGAAATAGTCAAATCAGATCTTCGAAATATGCCAAAGCGGCATACCAGTACACCCAATTACGCATAAAATGCCTTCGATGGCTACATGCTCACCGCTGGTGGCTACACCCCATTGTTTAATCTCATTATCGAGAAGCTTAATTAGTTATTAACACCATAGAATAGGTTATTTACGTACCAACCAAACACACCATTACATAATATCGACGAGTTTTCTATGCAATAGGCAAACTAGCGCGACGCAATTGTTACATTGCACTAAGTAAAAAGGCGCCACTTCCATATCAACAGGGTATAAATGAAAGACCCGAGTGCGGCGAATGTGTAAACAGTAAATCGAGAATTGTTATCACGCGTGCACACGTGCAAAATTGCATCACGGTTTATGCAACATATTCGGTTTGTAATGATACATTTTAAAATCGACTTAGAAACGTGTCATACAGTGTATACATGTCCACTTACTTTGTTTCTTTTTCCCATGGTTGCTTAGCGTGTATGGTCTACAGATCAAGAACAATGTAGTCTTAAATTACTGCGAAATTAGTAAGCTTGTGCTAGCCCACCGAGTGTGCACAATGTCCTACACAGCATATATCTCGAGAACACACTGTAACTTCCTAACATAAACCTTCCATCGGCACCAGAACTAGCTTAAACCGGATTGGATCCTCGTATATTGTATTCCTTTTCCTACCAACCTTACGGGCAAGAGGGTGATCTCTCCGCCCCTTGATCCCATTGATTGGCTTTGGGGTATAGGCAACACGTTTTCAAACCAAAGCAAGTTACCTGTGTGGGTAGGTTTATGTGCCAATCAGTTGACCTCATTCACTTTTACAATGGGTTGGAAAGAATAACCAAATTTTCTTTGTCATGTATGCCTATGTACAGATTGTTGAAATGTAATTTCCTAAATGGGACTAAGCATTTTCTTTTTAAACAAACGGCACACTCGCGGTTGATTGTTTGTTTACCCATTTTCCAACAGATAGACTATTCAAATAAATAAAACAATGAATTTGACACAATTATAGTATTTCTTTAATAAAACAAATGCACATCTCAACCAGGTAACAGCACCACAGGCAGCGCAAAAGAAAGGTTGATAATAAAGGAAGAAGAAAAACATGGCGGCCGGGTGTGCTTGGTTCCTGGTATTGGTTTCGGTGTTTATTTGCAATCTCATGAAAATACTCCTTCCGACCGTATCATCATTTGTAAGTAGATAAGAAATTGTTATATTGCATTTTGAATGTGTACTTTACAATGTGAGCTTACATTTTATTCGTCTTTAAGCATGAAGCTAAAGCTAAGTACAGAATCAATACACAGCGTACAAATAAGACTAGGCTAAATTAAAACTACAGCTATGTAATTTTATAATGCCATAGACGTTATCGTAGTGTGTGTGTGTGTGGGGGGGGTATCAATCCTTAATAACGAGATTTATATGAGGCTACCAAATTTCGGTGCAAGCTTTACATAAAGCTAACTCCAAAATATACACGATCTTGCAAAACTGTATGATCGCAATTACAACATCAGGATAACAAATATAATGTTCATTTTAAGTTGTCCAGAGTGGTCCAGACAGATGCCGAGCAGGAAAGCGAGATGCGGGCTGAGATCCAGGAGATGAAGAAAGAACACTCTTCCATTAGCATGATGGATGAGTTCGCTAGATATGCTAGATTGGAGCGCAAAATCAACAAGATGACGGACAAGCTAAAGACACACGGTAAGAAACAATATTGATGGATATTTGTTGATACGTCTTTAAAACATTCTATTTCGGAAGATGGAAAGCGGACACAGTCAAACACTATATACGGATTAGATGAAAGTAAACCCATGCTTTGCTGCTCATCGACTTCTAGCACTTAGACCTGGGCCACAGCATGGACGTATTGTTTTCACCTTTTGTGGTTTCGAACCACCTTGTGCTGCTGTAGGCAAACTTGCACATCAAAAACCTCCACACAGGGAATAGTGAGTTCAAGATAAAACACTGAAAGTTCACTTGGAAGGCAGCGGCTGATTGGTGCTCACTGATGTAAATTCTACGGAGACAAAACACTTGTATCCACTATTAGTACACACAAATCAAATTGCTTTTTATATTAAATGCCTATTGTTTTAGAACAGATTCATAATAATGACAATAAAATGTTGCAAATACCCAAAGACTTTAGACAGTGTGAATTGACCTTTACCAAGTTTTTTATTTTAGCACCTTATTTTCTACTGATATTTTTGCTTTTTTTGCTCTTTTGTATTTACTGTACCTTTTCTTAATCTTACTTATTTACTTACTTGCACCTTATTTGCACTAATGCACCTCTACCCGTACTGTACTCTATTGCTGCTGTAATATCGAATTTCCCCCCTGGGGGATCAATAAAGTATTATCTTATCTTATCTTATCTTAGTTTACCATGCTGACTATTTTGTATATCTTAACTTTGCAGTGAAATCAAGAACAGCACAACAGGCTAAAATGAAATGGGTTGTGAACATAGTCTTTTACATTTTGCAGGTAGGTAAAATAATAGTGATACACACAATGTTAGCTAACTTTATGGATATAATGGCAAATAAATAGTATTTAGTCATAAACATATTTTATAACATCAAGCGATGAGTCTTAAGGGGCCATGAATCTTTTAAGGTGCTCTAGTGGTTGGTGTCACTGTCAATCATTTGTTATTGACCACTGCAACACCACTATTATGATGGTAAACTACTGTAATAGTTTACTTGTTGGAAAAAGCCATGACAATAGACACAGTTAAATTAATTATTATGTTGTATATTTCAGGTATTTATTATTATTATTTCATCTATTTTTCAAATGCTCACATAACATATTTCGCCACTGCAAATTGATAAATGTTTGATTAACTTAAAATCCTAACCTCTTAGGATGTGTGTTTCATAGAACAATATTGACCACAGCAAACAATAAAAATAGCTTTATAGTTTAGTAAGCATACCATGACATAAAATGTCATCAATGTTATTCCGAGGTTAATTCTCTTTTCTTTTTCTTGTTAGGCTGCTCTGATGATTTCACTGATTTGGAAGTATTACTCTGATCCAGTGACGGTGGTTCCAAGTAAATGGATAGCTCCTGTGGAACGCCTTGTGGCTTTCCCCACTGGAGTAACAGGTGATACTATGCAAAGCTCTGAGTGGACTGTGTTCATTTAACCTCTAAAATAAAATATGTTAGAATGCTTACCTGGAATATTCTGAAAGGAAAATGAACATGGCGCATTGGTAGTAATAAGTAACTCAAGTAAATTGCATAATATTTTTTAAAATTTCTCAAATTTATAATGGGGCTGTATAAAAAAAAAGTATTCATCGGTTGTTTGGATTCGGTATGCATCATTCTATAAGCCTCTTCCCTCTGTTCAGGTGGAGTGGGAATCACATGCTGGCTGGTCGTCTGCAACAAAGTAGTCACTCTTAGTCTCCACGCTCTCAGCTAGATGGTTGATTTGACTTATCTGAATGACTTCTTAGAATGTAAAAGGATTTGATGCTGCACCCATTTGTGCTTTCTTTCAGCTGTAAAGCATTTTTTTTCCATCAAGCATGAGGCCAAGTATTGTGGGTGAATATTTTTTGTTATATTTTTAAAGGCAATTTGGAATGACCCCCAGATGTACAGTACGTTTTTTAATTTATATTCTTTGATGTGTTGTTTATTACCTTTTGTTGTTTGTGGCAATGTTACAATAAAAAATGGAATTGATCTAAAAATGTTAATTTATTTGAAAAAATTGGTTATTTGCGCTTATGTACTGTTAATAAATAAATAAAAATGTACCAATATAAATATGCAGCATGGTAGTGCAGTGGTTAGCACTGTTGCCTCACAGCAAGAGGGTTATGGGTTCAAACCCTGGCTGGGGCCCTTCTGTGTGGAGTTTGCATGTTCTCCCCGTGCCTGCGTGGGTTCTTTCCGGGTACCCTGGCTTCCTCCCACAGACCAAAAACATCCA
>OMPB01122219.1:2099-16647 GCA_900312615.1 Stylephorus chordatus | reverse complement strand
GGCTGGGGATTGCATCGCTGCTGTTTGCAGATGATGTGGTCCTAATGGCATCATCGAGCTGTGACCTTCAACACTCACTGGATCGGTTCGCAGCCGAGTGTGAAGCGAATGGGATGAGGATCAGTACCTCGAAATCTGAGGCCATGGTTCTCAGCAGGAAACCGGTGGATTGTCTACTCTGGGTAGGGAATGAGTCCTTACCCCAAGTCAGGGAGTTTAAGTATCTCGGGGTCTTGTTCTCGAGTGAGGGGAAGATGGAAGGGGAGTTGGGCCGGAGAATCGGAGCAGCGGGAGCGGTGCTACGATCTCTGTACCGCACCGTTGTGACGAAGAGAGAGTTGAGCCAAAAGGCAAAGCTCTCGATCTACCGGTCAATCTTCGTACACTACCCTCACCTATGGTCATGAAGGGTGGGCCTGACCGAAAGAACAAGATCACGGATACAAGCGGCCGAAATGGGTTTCCTCAAGAGGGTGGCTGGCATCTCCCTTAGGGATAGGATGAGAAGCTCAGTCATCTGGGAGGGACTCAGTGTAGAGCCGCTGCTCCTTGGCTTGGAAAGGAGCCAGTTGAGGTGGTTCGGGCATCTTGTAAGGATGCCACCTGATTGCCTCCCTAGGGAGGTGTTCCAGGCATGTCCAGCTGGGAGGAGACCACGGGGCAGACCGAGGACCAGGTGGATGGATTATATCTCCACGCTGGCCTGGGAATGCCTCGGGATCCCCCAGTCGAAGCTGGCTAATGTGGCCAGGGAGAGGGAAGTCTGGGGCCCCCTTCTGAAACTGCTACCTCCGCGACCCAACCCCGGATAAGCGGTTGAAGATGTATGTATGAGATGTATGTATGAATTTGTTTTCTAAAAAGATACCAGGTGCCGAGGCATCCTTGCATTCCTATAATCTGCCATTGCTGGGGCCCCTAGCAACTCTCTAGCCTACCAGCAAAGCTAGCAAGGTACTGCTTGTCTTCAGATTGACAACTTTGCTCTTCCGTTACCAAACACTAGTAATTAACTATAATCAAGTAGGTGTTAATTAAACATAATGAAACCATTTCCGTTCAGTCTGAACCCACTATTTGCCAATTACTTGTAATTATAAGCACTAAGCACTTGTGCCTAATCTCTGCTGTTGTTTGAGCAGGCAGCCAGTCAAGCAGCAGGGTTTGCTCGGCTGAAGAGCCCTGTTTTGTTTAAAAATAAAAAATAAAACAAATTGGCAGGTTCAAACCTGCAGTCTCCTGATTGGCTGGTATGTCTCAGCTGCATAACAGGAAATCAAAGAGAGCATCGCAATGCCTGTCGACCAGTGCCAGGGTGTGTGTCATTCCAAGAAAAATATGGTTAAGTTCTTCACTGATGACCCTTACCCACAGGTCAGATCACCTCCTGGAGACACACGCACACGAACACACACACACCTGGAAGCCATGCATGCTTCAGGGAAAATAAAGCTGCAAATGTACTTAGCAAAGTGCAGAACAGAGACACAGCACGTACTGAAATAAATGCAAAAGTGATACAAGCAAGTACAAGGTGGCCAACCAAAGATTTATGGAGCGATAAATAAATATATAAATAGGAAGACTTGATTATTTTTGGCAGAACGAAGGGTTGTGGAAAGTAGAGTTTGTGTGGGCCAGTCTTGCCAGGAAGTAAAAAAACAGAAAGTAATAATAAGGAGTGGGTGGATTGCTGTGAGAGCTTGGAAGAACGAAAGAAAGAATATTGAATTGAGTCTTGTTCACAGGTGGACACATTTTTAGACTTCAGCAATGACGGGCGACAGCTTCATTAAACAAATTCAAGAGGGATTAACACAGATTGTAGTCAAAGATGGAAACACTGGTCATGTTATGATACTATGGGATACTCCCTTGTAATTCAGGAACAGATTTAAAAAAAAACAACAACAACTCAATTCAGACAGGATATGACATCTCTGTAATTATTTGCTTATTAGAAGAATTATACCCCTTTTTTCATTACAGATGGTGGAATGATTGCATCCCCCTGGGGCTAATACAAAATGGATCCCTATCCCTCCACAGTTTCAATCAATCAAAAGAAGATGCAGTGCAAATTGTTAGTAAAACAAGTCTGCCATTATAATCTGAGCTCACTCGACCAAACAATGATTAAAACCTACTTGATTAAACTCGACTGAAAATGTAAAATCGTGTTTGCCTCAAACATTTGGATATAGTAGTCAGTGTCTACTGAGCTTGAAATAAGCAGGTTTTCATCTGCTCAATTGAATGTATTTGTAAATGAAAGGAATACAATTTGCTTAAACATGTGTACAGTCTTGCTTACAAGTCACTCCTCGTGGAGACAGACTGTTAATATACTGTAAGAACTGTGTAAGCAACATATTAGTTGGGGTCAGCCAGCGTCACTCAAAAACAACCAAAATGATCCCTAAAAATGTGTACAGTTAAGAGTCAAGAAAATAAAGGCCAATGCATACAGAAATATATAATATAGAAAAATGTTACTGATGAAAATAAACTATACACGCTGTGCCTTCTCTCTCAAGCACCATGTTGTTTTGTTCTTGTCTGACATCCCCTCTCGCATGTCGCTAAATTCACATTCCGCTATGGTGATGTCCGCAGTAAATTTGCGTGTCACCAAAGTCGTTCTAATTAAAGGGGGCCATGATTGTAAAAAGAGGTGGGTTTTTCAATGGAGTTGGTAATTCATCTCGAAAGAGGCATCAACAATGCTGCAAATAAATCATTTACAGTGAGGTGGTAATTACAGAGGACATAACCAAAGGGCAGCCCTTACCCATAATCACTGCGGTCCAGAGTAATCAGCAGCCCATCATAAGCTATGAACTGGAAAAGTACTCACCCCACTCCACCCAGTATCTCCTATCAAAACACATGACTAGGCCTATACAGCTGCAGCTAACCATGTGTGTGTGTGTGTGTGTGTGAATATGTGAGAGATGTATTTGTGTTATGTGGCTTTAAGGATTTACACAAAAAAAAGTAAAGCCTAATGACATAGTAACTAACAACTCATTTTACCGTAAGCTATAATAATTCATATTCCACTAATGTAATTAAAAAATACATAACCATGATATTGGGTTACACATTTTGTTAGGATGCAATGAATTCACACTGGTGGCTTAGTGATAACGGACAGAATGTCGTAAAGCCAATGTTGATTCTAAGGTTGAACCGGCCAACGCTGTCAAGGCTTCTGACAAACAGCATCATCTCGATGCCCAGTGGGGAACAGTGGGGAAAAACTCTAGGCGTGGTGCAGATCCGTACATCTAGCCTCTTCCACTGTGTGATGATAGAGAGTCTGCTGAGGTGCTGAGGCCTGAACGGCCTGTCAGTGGGATGAGTGATCACTGAGGCCAGCTCTAAAAGGATTGCTGGTGGAAATAAAGACGCCGGCATGTCAGCTGTAAGCTCCTGAGAAGGGCCCATCAGACAAGTGAATGTCTATTGACAGGGAGATGGAGAGATGGAGGTAATGGCAGAGAGAAAGAGACAGAGAGAGAGGGAGAGGGAGAAAGATAAAGAAAGAGACAGAGAAAGAGATGAAGAAAGATGGAGAGTGAGAGAGATAAAGAGACAAAGAGAGAGATGAAGAAAGATGGAGAGAGTGAGAGAGGACGATAGAGAGAGAGAGAAAGAAAGAAAAAGGAAGTGCTTGAAGTCACTCACCTTGGCACAGGCTGCAATGTCAGCCGACCCGGTGGCCATCACTCTGAGGCCCCTGTCCGGGGTATTATTTAAAGCCAAACAAATATCAGGTGCTGAATGTCACCGCAAGGACACCCGCACGTGACGCTCATCTCCACCAATCAGTGTCCGGGGTTTCAAATCACCCTTTCTCCTACCCCCGCCGACAAATCCATCTTCCTCGTTCCAACACCCTCCTTCACACCCCCATTCGACCCCCTGACTAGCGCACCGAAGGGTGGCACCCGGCAACAGATTTACAGCCCCCGCCATCGCGGGCTGAGCACGATTTATTGACATTAGTTGTCAGCTTTCTTTTCGAGAAAGTGCACATAGAATTAATTTTAACGTCTTAATGTTAAATATCCTGGAAACACTAAATTTCATGGTAGGTGATGCTCAGAGCCACATAAGCATATATCAAGTGCTTGGGCTTCATTTTGTTAGGCTGTAATTTAATAAGAAGCAGCTCATAATGGCTCCATCTCAGCTGTTAATTATACGTTCTTTATAGCGAGGAACAATCTCTGGAGACTATTTAATGCATCAAAAGTTTGAGTAATTCAATTTCAGTGTTTTTACTACTTAATAATGTCCTATAAGCGATATATCTTGATACAATACAACTGTATCAATCATTGCATGGGGAAAATAAATACATGTATGTATATATACAGTAGGTGTACTGTATGAGGGGCAATACAATAAATGCAATACGTGGCCGTTCGCTTTATCCTCAGGTTTTTAGAAAATTACATCATTGACTGCAATGATGTAAGGTCAAGGTACAAGGTAAAATATCAAAAAAGTTCACAACCTCACATATAAACATGTAAATCTTGATCGATATGTACATTCCCTATTCTCCTTTTCAATAACAGCTGCCGTAAAGGCCCACTGAGCACAAGCAGCACCCATAAAAGTATGTAAAATAAATTAGGAGCGCATAATGAGAGGCTCCAGCAATTCCCCCATAAATATAACATAACGACCACAACTAAAATGTCAGGGAATCCAATAAATCAATTTCCTGGCGACAGGCCGGCCTTTATGTATAGAACACAATCATTTTTTTGATGATCTTTTTTTTTAAGAGATAGAGGCAAAAAAGGAGAGAGATAGAGAGATGGAGAGAGCGAGAGAGAGAGATGGGAGTCAGGGAGTGGGTGCAGCTCAACATAGGTCTTTCTCACACGAGGAAGGTTTAATATGTGTTCCATGTGATTCATCACTGTGACATGGACACCTGAGGCTTGGGCCTGTTCCATTTCTACTGCCTAAATGGTTTCTTGGGGACTTTCCTACACGGGAACAGGCTCTCCCTCTCCCTCACTCACACACACACACACACACACACACACACAAAATCCGGACATACCATACCCAAACAACAAATCTATGCACGCACGCACGTGCACGGGAGAGACATAAGCAAAAAATAAAAAAGGGAAGAAACGGAGAGAGGGAAATAAGAGGGGAACAGAGGGATGGTTAATGGATTGACAGAGAAGGTCTCACCTACAAAGAGAGGACTATTTTAGCATGGCTATGCGATAAGACTGAGTCAGAAGCCATTGAGTCTGACCAGTGCAGGAACCCATTCACTCTTGCTGTGAAGCAAGAGGGGAAATGCACAGCGAAATGAGATGATTGAGATTGTAACTCTATTATAAACAAGGAGGCGTAGGGGTTAGGAACACATTACACCTTGTGTGAGGGTTACTTCAAACTAAATTACTCTTGTAATTCACCTCCATCTACTCCTCATACTCTTAACTTCTCGAGTGTACGGTGACATCAAGCGCTGGCCGTAGACGAGAGTAGGCTTATTATCAGGGATATTCACCATTGGATACATTGCTACTCAATGGTGTCTCTTCGTTAACATTGTGGCACGGTGGCACAGTGGCTTGCACTGCTGCCTCACAGCAAGAAGGTCCTGGGTTCGATTCCCGCTTGGGGCCTTTCTGTGTGGAGTTTGCATGTTCTCCCCGTGCTCACTTGGGGTCTCCTCCTGTAAAAATAGAACCCCGTCAGAGGGGAAGAAAAAAAAAAAAAAAAAAACATGCAAAAAGAACGCTCTCCTGTCCCTGACCAAGACAGGTAGTGAAAATTACCTGGAGGTGGTCCCTGGGCGCTTCATGAGAGGCTGCCTGCTGCCCATGGAGGAAGGACAGCAAAGGATGAGTCAAAAGCAGAGGACCAATTCCCGTAGCCACAACATGTGTGTTGTGTGTGCAGTTGATGTTCAGTGTAGATTAATAACGTTGTTGTTGTTTTTTTTAATTCTTTTTTTATGTTATCTTAGGTGATTTTAATGTAGGCCTATTGTAAAGTGCTTTGAGTACCCAGAAAAGCACTATACGAATAAAATATATTATTATTATTACTTGTTCTTCTTCTTGAAATATCCATTACATTACTGACACTGCAACACAGACATCTTAACAGGCGGCATCACATGTTATTTTACCTCATATATGCTCAGGGTCTAGCGCAACAGCAAGAATGCAATTATTCTAATAGCAGACACAACAAAATGACTCCAGTCAGTTATGTATAACCTAATAAGAATTGTGTGATTGATGGCAAGCTGGAAGAACATTTATTAAGGACAAACACATAAACGTAGACACCACTACACATTGAGGTGAATTGGGGTGCACACACAAACACAGCAGACAGACACTTTCCTGTAGGATCTACTTTTCTTCTTAAAATCCCGTATATTTTCACATGTAGCAGTTGGATGCCAAAAGGACTGCATACTTTGACTTTGTATAAGACATAGAAGTAGACAGAATATACATGTCTGTGAGATAGCCCAGCCAAAGGGTCTAGGAGGGTGGTAGGAGGCAGACTCAAGAGGCAAACAAGGATCCAAGTGAAAATTTATTTACAAAAAAGTGGTTTCCTTTACAGGTGTGAGAAAACAAAACAAAACAAAATAAAGAATTATATCAACTAAAGAAACTTCAACGCATATTACTTATAAATCAAAATAACAACATGCTATGGCAGCATGGCACGACCCTTCCTCGTGAACAGACCCCCAGCAACTGCTTTAACCCCATCAATTATAGCCCAATCATCTCTGTATACACTATTCTCTGAGCAGAGGTGTGCTTCTTTAACCTCTTGGTACAGGTAGGTATTTCCTATTGACTTGCCTAGTCATCGGTCTGACTCCGAGACACACCTAGCAAACAGGGGTTCCAGAGACGGGTCCTCTCTCTGTAAATGAGCCACATCACCAGGAATGACTCTTAACTCCCCATCTATAGGTTCAGGCACCAGCTCAGCTATCTCAGTTCCTTGTACACTCTCTTGCCTCCTCTGTCTCCTGCTCTTCTTTATCCTCAGCTGTCCGGTTTCCTCGCTACTGGGCACCTCCACATCCACAAAAGGCAACTCCTCCCATCCTCCAACTGGCTCCAACTGCACCTGCTTTTGTTTAGCCCTGGTAAGTGCTACCATACCTTCGCTCACTGGACATACCTTACGACTAGCTATCAACTCCAAAAGGGTTGGGAGGTCCCTGCCTAACACCACTTGGTAAGGAAGCTTCTCCATTACTCCTACAGAAAATAAATACTGTTGACCCTCAACACAGATAGGCACATCAGCTATAGGGTATTCTACCTTGTCACCATGAATACACCAGATTTTAATCTTTCCTCCACTGAATATAACATCCCTAGGAAGACAGTCCTGTCTAACCAAGGTACGACTACTACCTGAATCTAAAAGTGCTACACAAGGCTTGTCCTCAATAAACACACAGGTAGTATGTTCTTCCTCATCTGGACATTCGGAGTCCTCAACTCTCCCTATCTGAATGACGGCTGAGTTGGGTGTAAAACACATGTATGTCTTGCTCACATGCTGGCCTGGACAGTCTACCTTAAAATGCCCTGGCTGACCACATGAGTGACATAACCATGGCCCTCTATTTCTGAATTCATTGTCCTTTGAGCTAGCGAGATGTTGCCTATAATTCATGGCTCTCTGCCCATCCCCACCTAGTCTTACCAGCCATATGAGCTGCCATGCTAGGTTTGTTGATGGGGGGTACCTTGCTGATGAGCGGCAAGCAGAAAGAAAGGCTTCCGCCATTTCTGCTGCTTGCTTAGAGGTTGTGGGGTTATGCTTGATCCAAGTACAGAGCTCAGGGTTAAGAACACGGAGGAATTATTCCATAACGATGGCATCACCTATTTGCTCCTTTGTTTTTTCCTTAGGGACTATCCACTTGTCATACAAATCCTTGAGTCGAACCTGCAGCTCCTTGGGGGTTTCTTCATGCTCCACCACACTGGTGCGGAACCTTACACAGTAGGTCTCTGAGCTGATCTCAAACTTGTGCAACACATTGCTCTTTATCATAGAATAGTCCATGGTCTCTTCCATGTCCATAGCAACATATTATGCAGCTCAGGCTTTACCAGTAAGCAGTGGAGCCCACTCTTCTCGAGGCCACTGACATGCATGTGCAATTCTTTCGAAAGTAGTCAAATAATGTTCAATGTCCTCATTGTCCCGATATGGGGATATTTTAGGACCTTTCCACCCTGGGAACCTTGACCCCATACTGGATGGCTGCCCTCCACCAGAAACCTCTCAGGGATCTGGACCAGCTCTCATCTGAGATGTTTGAACCCTTGGCTGCTCAGCTGAGGGTGTGGTGACTGGTTTGACTTCAGCTGCTGCACCCTCCAACAGCTGCTGGTGATCCTGATTGTCCTGTTGTCCCTCCTGCTGAAGCTGGGAAAACTGGTACTGGATTCTCTCCCAGTGGTCATCCTGGCGTTTCTGCTCCTTCTCCCCTCTGACCTCCCAAACTGCTGCTGCATCAGGCCACGCAACAGGCTGGAAAGTTCATTAATTCCCTGTGTTTCCAGGGACCGACCACCTGTTGCTCCCTGCTGGTCAGTATCCTCCGGGACTTCTTCTCCATGTGGATCTTCCATTGCTGCCAATCCTTTTTTTCCTCTGGTCATTTTGTTCATCACTGCCGCCTACTGGACTGGAACCACCGCTGCCACCATTTGTGGGAATGGTGAACGCTAACACTGAACACATCCGAGTATTCATCTAAATGCAAAAAGAAATATCAAATGGCACGTTCTAAAGCAAACCCAGTGGGCATGACCGCTACAGTACCTGTGCACGGTTTCAGGCACCTCACATATTTCCAACGTGTTTGCTAAAACCCCGTCCATCAGCGCAGCCTCTAGAGGTGGCTTGTTTAAGAAACAATTAAAGGGATCCACAGAGCCATTTGCAGGCACAGAGCCTTGTTGGGCAGGCCGGCAGGCTGCAGTACCTTTCACTGCTGATTAATAACACTGTCGCTATAGCGAGGCAACATAATTAATAGGAGCATGGACTTCTAATTCGAATGACTTCCACACCAAGTGGATTTCGTTTGATTTATGACGGCTCGTGACTTTGCATTTTATTAGTTGGCCCAGTCATTATTTATGCTGATGACCAATTTCAATGGGTCGCCATCATCTAACTCGCCACTAATCAAAGGGAATTAGGGTTCACTGAATTATTTAGAAGTGGCTAATTTATCTTTTAAAGCACAAAGAAGAGATCTGTGAGTGTTTGTCTGTTGTACTGTATTTAAAGGAGCTTTTAAAATGTGCAAATACTAGTAAATACAGAATACCCGGTTCTTTACTAAGCAGAATAACAATATTAACGCCAATCTAGTTCAAATGAAGGAATGACATAATCGTTGATTATGTATGGATTTGATACTTAAGCCTATAATGCAAAATTTGTATGATTAGATGAATGCATAATGAAAAAGAAATGTTACATTATAGTCTAAACATTGTGAGGACAATGTTTAGAGCGTAGGGCCTATAGACTTATGTAACTAAGTAGTCATTGATCACTACATTTGTCAGAGGCGTTCAATTAGGCATTAAGGATTGTGTGTAAATAAGGCTACATAAATTATACTCTAAACTCTGGACCAGGCTACTGGTTATTGGCTAAGCTCAACATACAATAAGTGAATTATGGTGAAAGTGAATGTGTTTTGGATTGTAGGAGCAAATGTTTTAACCTCGCCAGGGAGGTACAGGGGGGCTGCACCATAGCAACACTTCAAAGGTAAAATACTCACCATCTATGAATAATGAGTCCAAAGCTGCCTTAATTTGGAGAATCACTGGGTATCATGTTGATCAGACCAAGCCCAAAGGCATATATGGACATATCAAAGCTTGACATATTTCAAAGTGTCAATATTTGGCCTCTCGTTATCATCCCCAAGCCAAGCCCCGTTTAAAATGATGCATTAGAGTACTGGCTCTAAATCACGATAGGAATTATGGACATGTTTATTGATAGATGAGCCCCCCTTTTTTTTTGCCTCTTTTCTTCAAAGAGAGTTCATATTTCAGTTAGGATAAAACATCAATGATGCCACTGCTAAAAGATTGACTTTGGTGGAATGATATTGATTGAGTTAAATTGGTTTTTCGCCCAGTGCTGCAAATGTAATGTAGCCATAATGTTTAAGTGTTCATCAAATAAGTATCAATGCTTTTATTTCTCAAGACACGAGAACAACAACAATAACAACACTGACGTGAAACAAGCTTTTTAATCTCAAATTCAATTCAGCCATCAAGTTCTTCCAACAATTTACTGTATAGAAAATCACTCTGGGCATTTCACCAACGATCAGACTCCATTTGTTAGTATACCCTTCTCACCTGATTCCACGAATGATAAATTGCATTTGCCAAAACACAGGAGGCTCTGCCTTCCTGACACACAGTTGATTGATATGCATGTTTTGTTTGTTTTCTGCATGTAATCCTTTTCAGGTGAATCATGGCAATAAGCAAATTCAAGACACTGTGGGGAAGCTTTGCAGGGAGAAAATTGAAGCCACCGCAAGGGAGGCAAAAAAAGGTGCTGGGTGGGATAGCAAGAGAGATGTGGGGCGCCCATTGGATTCTGTGCGCCAATTAAGATTTATGGGTGGTGGGATTCCGCGGGCCCGGGGCATTATTCATGGTAAAGCCTTTCTGACTTTGCCTGTTTATAAGATGCGACAGGACTGACAAAGATGGAGGCCTCTACAACGGGGCCAGGCTGCCTGAACATGAGGCTAGTTCACCTGCTGCAGCCACACCAGCTGGAACAATTCTGATGCAAAATACAAAAAAAAATATATATATAAATAAATAAAGGCAGCAGGCAGTGGACGGCTCTCGTTTGTGACCGGACTTTTATCAAACACCACATTTTGTTTGTTTGTTTGCATTCATTACATTCTAATCCTCTTTTTGGTTTATATAAAAATGATACCTCTGCTGATGGACAATAAAATGATCTATTAGTGAATCACCAAACTCTATTTCATTTCCCCAAGCATGATTACCATGGTTTTGGCTGTACTAGGTGGCGTATTTCAAGAACACATCACCATGTCCCCGTGTTTAAGAAGCCGTGGACGTGTTCAGTTTACTCAGCAAGTTTCCTTCATGTCCCACCAGCCACCAACCATACTTTATTTGGTCTTATTTGATGAAAACATGGGGATCACCTTCAACTTTATTAATGACAGTACTCGGGATGAAATATGCTGGTAAAAAAAATCAGCAGCATCTGTTTGCTTGGATTCACTCCTCGGCGGGCTCCACCTATTTCTCATGCCTAATGATGCTGATCCACTCGGCAAGTTTTTACGGACAAATGTGTGTTTGGCCACATTCATCATCCTGAATGAGTGTTCCTGATGAGCCACTGGCTGCCCTGTTTTGCTCTTTCTACCGCACGTTAACAGACAAACCCCTGCCACATGTTTTTCATTTGGATGAGTTAGAGGGAGAGAAAAAAAACAAAAACAAAGCAGAGGAATCTAGAGGTCTAAAGAATGGGCAGATGCGAGGGGAAAACAGTTGATGACGCCTGTTCCTGACGGAATCCCACCACTCAACAAACCACAGCACCAAAAAATAAACGAAACAAAAACAAAAACCGGCAATTATGTAATGCCCTCAAGGAGTAGTCACAGAACCGACTCATGTCACCCCCATGGACAAGGCCCAATTCCTTGATAATAGACATTGGCAGAGGATGTGCTCTTACTGCGCATGAACTTTAACCCCCATCACTCAGTGGACAAATTCCCTGAAGACCAACATGAAAGGGGAAAGAGAGAAATTAATTTTCATATATGGTAACTTGGAGTAAACAAGTCAATAGTCATAAGACCTTAGGGTGCTGCACCCCTAGTAAATCACACTCCTTTTGATGTGCAGCTGTCGAGGAGTTCAATAGGGAACGTGCATGACTCAGGACACGTTGTCTCAAAGTCTGGGAATAAAATTTAACTGCGACTCCAGGGATTTGTGAAAGTGGCAAATAAGAAGAAAAAAAAAAGGTTTCTTAGCCAACATGGACCATGTCTGAACCATGCTTAATAATGTTGAAAGATGTGGAAGATGACAAAAAGCATAGCTAACATGATGAGAGAGATAAATCGCTATACTAAAAGGGTGCATTACAAATATCCATATACTGTACATGAAAAACACATATTGAGACACCATATTGTGTTTGCCATCTCCGCTGTCTCTCAGTTATGATAAAGGAGCTTTATAGTTAGGTGCTCTTAAGCCCCAGATAATATATTCAGAAGAAAAACAAATCTCATAAAAATGGTGTATATTAGGAACCATCTATTTATTGTCTCTGTATGGTTGAACTTACAGGAGTAAATAGCGTCAGACAGGATCCTTTCTGGCCTGCAGCTAACATTTATGGGTGGCAGAACAAGCCTGGAGGTAGTACAGCTATTCTACACCAGTAGAGATGAATGCTACCAGCAAGATAAACATATTTAACTTGAGCTGCTGTAAAAAATATATACTGTATGTCACACAAACAGCGAGAGAATTTCAGATCATATTCAACAGACACAGCTTGACACAACACTCGGGAGACTTGTACCCTTTTCCGGGTGTAAATGCAGACAACATATTTATTGTTGGTTTTCAACATTCAGTGTCCTTTTCAGATGCTCACTGGCCTACACCGCCTAGACACGCAAGTTTGGAAGTTTTCATTGTTCTTGTCCTACAATATGACAATTATAATTTTTCAAATGCATCTCACTGGATAGTCATGGTCCTAAGAAGATGAATGGAGGGTTCTAAAGATAAACAAATGGAACATTTTATTATTGTCGTTGAGTAATGTTTTTATTTTTGCTTTTGATATTTCAATACCGTTGAATGTTTATGCTCCCCTAAGAGTGGATGAATGCCGTGCAATTCAACCCGCGTAAAAATAGAAACTGGACCCTATAGACTTTGAGAATAGACTCTCGCCATGGCCTTTCTGTACAACAACTTCCTACGAGTCTCCTGTTGTCTTGTCTGTGATCTTTTCTACACTTTGGTAACAAAAGGACAAAGACAGAATACAGCGGTTAGTGAGATTCCACAAATACATCTGGACAAATTAGAGCTATTGCCCATGTTTAAATATGCTGATGCTGAAAGTAATTACTGCTGTAAAGAACCCCACTACATATGCAGTTAGTGATCTCCTCCAAGCCCTATTTCATCTTGAATGAATTCTAGTGGGCCTGTGATGTCTGAAGGAAACGCATGTCATATCTGCTGGGTATCTGATAGTGTAATGAAATCAATCATGACAAAGTCATTCCCTTGCATACATATTAAACAGGCTTTGCAAGAGTCAATTCATTAATGCTGAAACAAACACAATCTCAAAGTAATACATGAAGGTGAAAATGTTTATTAGGGCATGTTCTGTATTATGAGCCACGAATGATCAATCACGTAGAGAGGGTATTACTCCAATTTTCTCCGGTCTCTGTAACAACAAAGTTCATAGACACCAAATCACTTTCAAGGGAACCCGGGGGCTAAAAGTACTAGACTGCTATATGAGACATTCATAATTTATGTGTATTTGAATCAGTGATATGTAAAAAAAACTTCAGAAGAATTTTAATGGGCTTGAGGCGGAAAAGGGGAAAGAAAATCTTGGAGATGGTTGTGTTTGGGGAACCATTTCTAAACTTAACGTGAAAATAAAATCCCAAAAACACACTAAGCTTCAGAGCTTGCAAGAATCTAGAAGGGAATTATATTTTCTTATTTCAATGATGTATTGATTGATGGCTGGTTCTCATAAGGGTCATTACATGGCCCGAGTGAGGGTCGGTAGCACTGTCCAATACGGTCAGCAAAGGAACGCCATTTTCTTTGATCAATGTCTTTCCACAAAAAAATAAAAAAATAAAAAGATAAAGATTTATACTGCACTTTAGAAAATCCTTAATGACCCCTCCAGTGAAAATCAAGTTTTAACCTTGATACCATGGCCATGTTATTATTTCCTTCATTTAACCAGAGAAAAGCACACTGAGATTTGCATCTCTTTTTCAGATGAGCCCTGGCCAAGAAGGCAGCACACACAATTGCGCATAAAATAAACACATATATTACAAATACATGAACAGTACAAAGACAAGGGTTAAACAGCAAAAAAAAAAAAAAAACAGGACTGAAAATACAAGAAAATTTAAATAGCTCAATAGTCTAAAAACATCTAAAAAATAAAAAAAGTTTTTTTTTTTAGCCATCTAAAAACATTTACAAACCGAAGTTTTAAAACAGTCAATAGATATAAGGTGATCCAGTTTTAGATCCTTCTGTAGTACGTTCCAAGAGGAAGGGGCAGTGTAGCTAAAAGCCCTCTTACCAAAAACTGTTTTTATATGTGGAATATTGTAGAGTATGTGATTATGTGAGCGTAAACTGTAGTGTCCATG
>OMPB01122213.1:0-10647 GCA_900312615.1 Stylephorus chordatus | reverse complement strand
TGTCTGGGGAGAGTAAGTGGACTCTGAAAAGATGAGTCTTGTGTCTCCTCTTGAAGCTGTAGTATTTAGAGTTCACGCGCTCAACCACTTGAGGAGATGATGGTCGGTGCTCACAGATAAGGACCACAGCAGTATGAAAAAGGAGATGACTGGAGCTCACGAATCATCATCTTAAAAAAAGTTTATTCAGGTACAAGTACACTAACGTTTCGACAAAAAGTCTTCAGAGTGATAACAGCATTGGAAACAACAGTCTGTTTTGACCTATCCCTTGATTAGAAGCCTGTAGTTCTACAGGCTAAAAGAAAGAGGAAGGGAGGAACCAATTAGTTTGCAGACTGAACACAACACAATTATCCAATGCACTCTACCACAAGAGACCAGCAGAGAAATAAAGAGAATATTTATATATATAAAGAGAAATAGCAAAAGTTAAAAACATTGTCAAATGACTGAACATATAACATCAGATTGACATGTAGAAACAATGTGAAAACGGTTCTAGTTTAATATAATATGAAAATATTATATTAAATAGACCATTGCATATTCAAAGCAAAAAACAGCAAACAACAAAAGTTGCTAAAGGCAATGGATGATCTTAAAGAAAGCAAGAAAGGTTGAGTTCCTCATTTAAACCAGAAGGCTCCACTGTATTCAATTCATGAATCCAGGAGCTCTCTCTTCTCAGTAATCTATTAACTATATCACCACCTCTGGGAAAGACTTTGATTTTTTCAATGCCCCAAAACTTCAAAGAAGCTGAAGAACCATGATTGGCACTAACATAATGGCGTGCGATAGCATAATCCATGTTTTTATTGCGTATTGCTGCCTTATGCTCTGCTATTCTGACTTTGAGGGCTTGTTTTGTCTGTCCAACATAAACATGGACATTTTAATATGTACACAACATGAGTGGAATTACAATTAACAAAGGAGTTAATGTAATATTTTTTACCTGTACGGGGATGCAAAAACGTTTCGTGTCACTGGAATTAGAACAATGAACACAACGTCCACATCTATAGAAACCAATAGGTTGTGTAGGTAGCCAGGTAGGTGGTGTTATAGGCTGGATCATATTATGAACCACTCTGTCTTTAATAGAACGGGATTTTCTAAAGGAAAAGAGAGGCGGTTTATCACAAATATTCTTTAAGGTAGGATTAGCCTGAAGTACATGCCAATGTTTTAAAATTACATTTTCACTTCTCCCAATCTAGGTGAAAACTCAGTTTTGTTTTTTGATCAATAAGTTACTCCTATCTGAACATATGGCTCTTATATAGTCTCTAGATACATCCATTTCTGTGTGGCCCCTATTGAGAAAACACTCCTTCATATCTGCTGCCTTTGAGTGAAATTCTGAATCAGTACTACAATTTCTCCGTAGTCTCAAAAATTGTCCTATTGGTATGTTCTTCAACAAATGTTTAGGATGATTGCTTTCAGCTTGAAGAACAGTTTTTCTGCTCAGAGGTTTGCGATATATAGTTGTACATAAACTATTATTTATATCTTTATAGATAGTCACATCTAGAAAATGAACTTTCATCAGATCATATTCAGCTGTGGAAGAAAGAAATCTGTCTTAGAATTGACATACTGTACATAATAAATTTATTAAGTTCTGTAGTAGTTCAGTAGTATTTAGTATTTAGTATTTTCTTTTTCTCTGCCCCAGCTAAGGTGCACACATGGGCCTGATGAGCAGCGCTGTGTCAGGAATACCACACAAAGAGGAAGAGGGAGGCTGGGTCCAGGCTGCATCCCTCCCTGGACAGTAGGGGCACCCAGCGGTATCCTGTGAGATTAGAGATGCAGGGGTTTTACATAAAACATGGTCACATACAGCATGCATTTGTTTGCGTGCCTGTGCATACACTAAGTTAACACAAACAAACACATCAATTTGATTGTAAAACATTACAAATTACACATGGATGTGCATTCAGATGAATGCTATTACATATATATTCGTGGTATACCAATGCAAATGGTTTGTAAAAATATATATATATTTTGTGTAGGTATTACTAAAGGACGTTTAGTAAAGGACATGTTTTTTTTAAATGTTTTCTTTTTTTTAACAGATCACACAAGCAAATATTTTGCACAAGCATCATCTAAGTGGAGCTACTGTTGAATATAGTGTGAAACCATAGCTCTCTGTCTCACCTCTCTTCATGCTGGTGAAGGGCAGGCTGTACTGGCCCACAAAGTCACTGCTCAGAAGCCCCGTCTGGTCGCGCACAGAGAAGCGGATGAGGCAGAGCTCAGGGACGCTGATGGTGATGTCCATGGAGGCACCCCAGTGGGGACTCAGCGCTTTAGACAAAAGTAAGCAAGTAAGTAAGTAAGTTGAACTAATAACAAAAGCTATTATTATTATAATTAGTAGTAGTAGTAGTATTAGTAGTAGTGTTATTTGTAGTAGATTAATGGATATACTGGATAGATAGATGGATGGATGGATGGACGGATGGATGGATGGACGGATGGATGTTAGTCATTGTATTCATACAGTTTTGTCTATAATAAACAGTAAAACATCTATAATATGAATTGCTAAAAACATTATATTGGACTTTTTAAGTAAACCATGGACAGAAACAACCGCATTTAAAGACACGTCTGTAACATATGACATGAAAAATAATTTAAAGGCTTTTCTGCCAGTTAGTGCTGAATAGCTGCATATAGTTTTCTATAGTACTGCTTTGGTGCTACTGCTACAGTAGAGACTGGCATTTCAAAAAACTGTTTGTTCTACCGCCTGCAAAATTTATGTATACATTTGTATAAACCATTAAACCATTTTTTTTATGTTTCCAAGATCCAAACTCTCTTAAAAACCAAAAGTAATTCCTATGGTAAAAAACAACAACTACAGTGACCACACTTGTGGTCACTGTACCCAGATGTTTTTACTGTACCCAGATGTTTTTACAAGAGTAATGTGTGCATTGATGAATACATCTGGGTATGAGTGATCTGCATGGGAATCTCACTAAACCCTATATGTACAGTTATTTTCAGCTTAACTGTTTCACTCACAGCAATGATTCATGGCTGACTTCTCTTCAAAGGCAATCCACTTTTACAGTTTGAAAGAGCTTATCAGCACATTCACCTCGAAGCCTCTCTATAGCCAGCAACAGGAAATTAATTCAAAAAGAGGATTGAAAGAAAACCCCACTGCTGTCAAAGAAAGAAAATCAAAAAGAAAAATCCAACGTCCATTTCTTCCCTCCAGAACAGAACTGCTTTACAAGACTGCGTAAGGCATCATGACCCAAACTAAAGGCCTTTTCCACCAGGGCTTTTCGAGGGCTGGTTCGGAGCCAGAGCCTAATCGCGAACCAGTTCTTCAGGGACCAGGCTGGCCCCAACTTTGAGCTGGTCTAGAGAGTAGAACTGCTTACGAACCGCTACGTCAGGGGCGCTATGGGGTTATCGCGACCAACACTCGCCATTACTACACTTTGGACGCTACAATAAAGACAGTAACGACAATGGATGCTAAAATGAAACAGCAGTGGTCTATGGAGGAGACAAACTGTCTCCCTGCACTGTGGTCGTCAGGAGAAATACAAAACAAGCTTGATGGGGCGACGAGAAACAAGAATGTTTTCACCGAAATTCAGCGATGAGATGTTTACTGCAGGGTTCGAATGAACCATGGAGCAGATTGCAAACAAGCTAAAAAAATAAATAAAGAAAGACTACCGGGACCAAAAGAAAGACCTCGGGCAGAGTGGCAATGGTCGGCCAAAGCGACACATTTTGATGTGCTCGACTCAGTCCTCGGCGACAGACATGCTAGAGGCGACGGTGTTACGAAGCTGTCCAAGCGCTGGTAAGTTTTATATTTCAAATGTGTCTCCTTGTCCCCAACTATGCAATTCTTTGCTGTTTAGCGCTACGAGTTTCTCACATCAATGTTACGTTAAGCCATGTGGCTATGCTTGCTTGGGTAATGTCAGCTGACCAGCAGCTAGCTAGCTACAATGGCTAACAACAATAGCCATCGTTAGGATGCTACGAGCCATCCAGTCCTTGTATAACCAAAGTGAGAGCTGTGGCCATATTCTTGGCACAAAGTCAAACGCGTTTCCAGTGGCTGTTTGACTCAGCCATGGACCGGATCTCAAGGCACAGCTGAAGGGAGGAGTGTCTGGTTTGGGGACCTCAGAATTAAATTTCTGCTCTTTGCAGATTGTGGTTCTGTTGGCTTCATCAGACCGTGACCTCCAGCACACACTGTGGTGGTTTGGGTTGGGAGTGAGTTGCTGCCCCAAGTGAAGGAGTTCCAGTATCTTGTTCATGAGTGAGGGTAAAATGGAGCATGAGATGGACAGTTGGATTGGTGCAGCGTCCGCAGTGATGTGGGAATTGTACCAGACCGTTGTGGTGAAGAGGGAGCTGAGCCATAAGGCAAAGCTTTTGATTTACCAGTCTATCTACAGTACATTCCAACCCTCACCTATGGTCATGAGCTTTGGGGTGTGACTGAAAGAACGAAATCAGATACAAGCTGCCGAAATTTGTTTCCTCCATAGGGTAGCTGGGCTCAGCCTTAGAGATAGGGTGAGGAGCTTAGACATCCAGAGGGAGCCACTGCTCCTTCATGTCGCAAGGAGCCAGTTGAGGTGGTTCTGGCATCTGATCAGGATGCCTCCTGGGCGCTTTCCCTTGGGGGTTTCCTAGGCACGTCCAACTAGTAGGAGACCCAGGGCTAGACCCAGAGCTCGCTGGAGGGATTATATAAAATCTCATCTGGCCTGGGAACACCTCAGGATCCCCCAGGTGGAGCTTGAGAACGTGGCTGGGGAGAGGGATGCCTGAAATACCTTGCTTAGCCTGCTGCCCCCGAGACCCAGCCCCAGATAAGTGGAAGAAAATGGATGGATGAATGGATGGATGGATGGATGGATGGATGGATGGATGGATGGATGGATGGATGGATGGATGGATGGATGGATGGATGGATGGATGGATGGCTAGCCTGTCTTAAGCACTGATCCTGGCCAAAACCCAGGCTGGTAACTCTTCTCTGATCTTGTCGGCATGTTACACAGATAATGAAAAGGCTGATTGGAAAACCTCATGTTGCATTGAACGAATCACAATATATTGGTTAAGTGGTGCCTCATAAATCCTCATTGTCAGTCGTGGTTCTCTTCCTGTTTTCTGACAGACAACATACTTTGCACGCTGAAAATCTCAGAACCAATCAAAGCACACTCAAAGCAAGGAAACAATTGAATGAGAATTAAATGGAAGAGTAGATGCAGCTCACTGCACCAGTGAGCACCACCAGTTTATTTATGCAGCCGTTTCCCTGCCTTTGGTCATTTTTAATCCTTGCCTCTATAGGCAGCTTGTCTTGCATTACAGTCTTTTTTGTTGTGTTACGGTTTTTGTGTTTGGGTGCAGTGATTATTATTGGGTGCAGTGATTATCTTTGATTATCTTATCGGTGTTTGTTTTGTGTTATCCTTTCTGTGGAGTTATAGTGATTGTATTACAGTGATTCTGTTTCTGTGTAAATGCAACCAGTTAAATGTATGTGCATGTTTTTATTGAATAAGCTGTGTACTTACAGTTGTTTCTCACAGTGTCTGTGTTTCTTCTGCATGAGTCTGAGTGGGCCCCATTGATCTCCACTCTCACAAAAGGGTCAAGGGCCTTTCCACTTCTTGGAACTGGCAAGTTGGAACCACTAATCACCTGTAGAAAGGCAGATTATAATAGAATCACAATGCTTGATTCATAGGGTTAAAATGTATTAAAGAGGGATGGGTGAACACAGGAAATCAGTGCAGAGGAGAGGATTGTGCAATGGTGAGACCCCATGTCCCTTGTCGGATGCTCCGGTCAACCACCTCAGCTGCCCGACTGGTACCACCATCGCAAAGAGGAGGTAGGGGCCGCTCAACTAAGTCACAGCTCTTCTCTGTTCTGGTACCGCAATGGTGGAATGAGCTCCCTGCAACTGTCAGAACAGCAGAGTCTCTCCCCAGCTTCAGGAGAAGACTCAAGACTCATCTTTTCAGAGTCTCTCTCCCCATAAACATTCTCCCCTCCCCCATACATCTAAAAAATGTTGTTGTTGTTGTTGTTGTTTTTTTAACTGCACTTGAATGTTATGTCTTGGCACTTGTATGTCCTGGTACTTAAAACAGCAATTAGGATTGTGTTGCAATGTACTCTAGTATATATATGTTTAAGGCTACCTTGCATCAACAAGCTCTCAGCAGCTTGTCTGTTAGTATCATTTGAGACTAGATCTATTGAAATCTTGCTACGCCAAACAGGGAGATATTGTTGTTGTTCATTTCCTTCTGACAAATGTACTTTTTGTAAGTCGCTTTGGACAAAAGTGTCTGCCAATTGCCCTGAATGTAAATGTAAATGTAGGAGAGGAGAGGAGAGGATAATTATACCAGTCTGGAGAGAGTTAGACTTATCTGCAGTCCTATCACACCGAGCGCTCCCATCTAACAAGCTCTGATCAAAGGCAAATCTGCATGCATTTATCTGGACATGCCCTGCTTGGCACCAATATACTTTTACAGTGTCCAGCACAAAATTGCATCCCTTACTTCTTTGAAGGTAAAGTTACAGTATGATATTAGTGTACTTACTAATGTTGTTGTGCTACAGTATAGTATAAATAATTACAGATGTGTGTTAGATTGGTATGTTGAGAAATTGTTTTGTCTATTAAAAGTGGTATTGTTTCGTTACTGTTTATACCAACATTTGAGGACATGAAATGTTTCTACTGTGTGAGCTTTATTTATTACAAAAACACACAGACCATCACTTACTGTAGTTGTCAGTTTTATGTAAAATAGGTCCATAGAGGTGCGGGGAATGGTATTGATTTCCTAAGTAGATGATCAATGTACCATGTACAGTAATGACTGAAAGCCTAGCTGCTGTATTTTCAGGTGACAATACTGAATCAAATTGAAAACTAAGGTTAGATTGCAGGGATAAAAAGCCCAAATATGACCAGAAATTACAGAATGACTTCCCTCCCCCAGCCATCCCAAAAAGTAAGAGACACAAAACACAGTTTAATTTCTTGTGCAGCAATCAAAAAAGCAAGTCTAGATTATTTAGTCCTTTTTTTCAGGCCCCTGATTAAATATAGTTAATAATTCAAAAAAAATGTATAAAATAAAATAAAATATAAATAAAAACATAAATAAATATATATGGTTGAGGTGAATTTCCCCCTTCACTGTTAAGTGCTGGGTATAAAGATCATAATCCATTATATATATATATATATATATATATACAGTATGTAACATGTATGAGCTATCTATTGATATTAGATTTTCCTTAACATTCAATGCCTTGGTAGATACATATTAATGGCAGATTAAGAAAAGAATAGAAGGTCCAGATGGGGACCCAAAGCCCCAGCCAGCACATTACTAGTCTTTTTTTTTTTTTTTTTTTTACTCTAATGGACTCTATTTGGAATGACTATGACATCCAGTAGTGATCCAGACAACAGAGGCAGTATTTAAAGCACCAGATGGCATGATTGGGACACACAGATAATGCCTAACATCCATGGGACAGGTGGAAACCATTACGTTTACAGCATCAGTGTCTCACACTCTATTATGAGCAGGATACTGTCTTGAGAGAGGGTGTATATTACACAACATCTCTGAGATGGTAAGATGGTATCTCATCATTTATTTTGCATCATTGCACATCAATTTTAGGTTAAAAAAAAGGAGTGAAAATGCAGCTTTAAAATGACTTAATTGTTCCACGATAAGGCTTGCCTATTATCTGTCCACTAATTCTCCATCATCTCTTTCCCCTCCTGGGCTAATTCTATAGAATGTGTTTTCCATACAAAGCACTGGATGTTCTGAAGTCCCACCAGAACAAAGAACAAAGTGGCACACATCTCTGTAATTAGAGAGATAAGAGCCCTTGTGTTGAAGTAGCCCTCGCGGCTATAGCACACTGATTACACAAGGTTGTATTGGTGTTATAAAAGGCAAGCTTTTGTGTGTTGAGAAGAATACCATGGTTTGCATACATAGAAAATGCAGTGCAATTGTGTGCTTGTCCATAGACACATGGACACATAGACTCCTGAAGGTGATGATTGATTATTATGGTGCAGAGCACTACCTTAAGCAGCAGGTGTGTGGGTCTGAGGCTGTGCCGGCAGGAGTTCGGATCAAAGTTCCCCTGGCTGGACCGGAGCACCGCCGGCTTCAGGACATATCCACAGCCACCGTTGTCCTGGAAACGCCCCTCGTTAAGGTCAATGGGCATGCCCAGGTGCTGGAAGTTGAGAGCCACTGCAAAACACCAAAACACAACCTTGGTGCTTCAAAGAAAAGATGCCACGCGGCACAGACAACATGTGATTATACAATAAGTAAACCAAACCGAAAGCTAGCTAGAAAAATAAATATACATTTATTTTGGTTGCCTTCTACGGACACTCTCTTCAGTGCCTCGCTGGAATAAGGCATTCCAAGTTAGAATTCTGAAAAAACAATTGCATAATTAAAGCATCTTAATTAGGATTTGTAATGGTACAGCGATTATGTGTGATTGAGTGTCCTGTATAGGGTTCTGTGTACCATTAATAATAAATTTCAAAAGGCACAGAAAGGCAGCAGATGTGATCGGGTCAATATATTGAAATGATGTTCTCGGTCAGTATGGATTTAGCACCACGGTTTGGAACCAGGAAAATGCACAGATCAATCCAGGTTTTTGTAAAGGAACATCTGCCACTATTCTCCTGCCACCCTCTCCCTGAACCACAACATTGTTAGGCATCTCATTTCCATATGTTGTCCTGTGTGAGTTCTTTTCAACAACTTACTCTTTTCTGACTGTCATCACCACTGTGTTGAGCTACCCGTTCCCTGACACTGTGAAAAGTGTCCACCTCCAATTTTCCCGCAACTTCTGAAGCACAGAAAGACTGTAAGACTGCATTAGATTCAGGCTAGGAGATAAATATATGGTAAGGGCTTGTGGCAGGACAGGTGGACTGACAGGAACATTAGTCAAGACCAGGTTAGATGGATTTAAGTCCATCGGTCTTGAGTGATTGAGGACAGAGAGCATGGTCGTTTCCTCATAGATCTCTGAAAAACAGCTTTGATCATTTCAGTTACAAATACAGAACAAATAACACTGTGACCAGGCCCAGAAGAAGAGAGACGCACAGACAGACACGGAAACAGTGAGCCGAGGAGGAAGCAAAAGCCTGGATGGCGATCGACGACGATGGACATTGTTTTATTATCTATTTTGTGTTGCAAACGCAGGGCACGCTTGCTTGTGTGGACTCATATTAAAGACAGCTGAGAGCTGGTTAAACCATTCGTCTGGGTCTGCCTCGTCACAAGAATGCAAAAGCCAATTGTTACGCTCCTGATTCTAGTGTGGCTGATTCTCTGGTTCTGGATTGTCTCTATAAACAGTTAGCTCGGGGAATAGAAGTGACACAGAAGCAGTGTTCATGTTAATGCTTCATACAGGTTTATGGAGATACCAGGAAAGGTTTTGGACTGTGGCTCATTATCAAATACCACAGATAAGAGAAACGTACAAAGAAGGAAGATCTCTAGACTCAGGCGGGGGCTGAATGCTGAACGTTACCTGAGGAGAAGACACGGCCTAACACGGCCTCAAGGTTTGCCAGAACACATACTGTGCAGCTAGGTGCAATCATCAAAGTGCGTGTGAGACAATGAGCCATACAACACAGACAGTTAAAATTGAACAACTCCCAACGCCAATAAAAACAGTATATGTACTGTATACATACATACATATATACAAAAGCATCCAGATGCACACAAACACACTCATGCCAGTCAGAGAGGAGAAGGCACTCTCCCTTCTGAACATAAGAAATCCCACCCTGACAAAAGTACCAGAATATTAAAAGAAAATCAGTTTAAAGTCTGTGATGACGAAGGACAGAAGACAACTCACTCTGGAATATACACAGATGAGGTTGTCACACAGCGGAATGGGTTTAAATGTTCATTTTAGTTATTTAACTAGGCACTCCTTCAAGTTGAAGTTGCTTAATTTGTGTCAAATATATTCTTTCAAAGGATGAATTTGGACGTGGCTCCTCCTTATAACGTGATGACAAGGTTGAAGATTACTGTAATCTATCTTCTTTTCTTTCCTCCTAAGTCTTAAAGGATTTGATTCTTAATTAAAAGGGAAACCAAAAGGATGAATTCTATCCATTTATGTTCTGAATTATGAATTCTTTGGAACAGAAGTATGATCATCACTTCAAACTTGCTCTTGCCTTGATATTTGTTGACTTTGCATTGTACTGTATTGTATGTATTTGTGGTGTGTGTGTGTGTGTGTGTGTGTGTGTGTGTGTGTGTGTGTGTGTGCGTGCGTGCGTGTGGTTGAGCGTGTGTGTGCGTGCGCGGGTATGTGTGTGTGTGTGGATGGTTGAGCGTGTGTGCATGTGTGTGTGTGCATGTGTGTGTGTGGGTGGTTGAGCGTGTGTGTGTGTGTGTGTGTGTGTGCATGCGTGTGTGTGTGGGTGTACATATTGTGTATACAGTATCTTTCCTACCTAGCTGAGAGCCGACGTTCCAG
>OMPB01122209.1:0-10351 GCA_900312615.1 Stylephorus chordatus | reverse complement strand
GGGGGGGTAGCCTGGCTTGGCCATCCTGATCACGTGATCACATAACATTCTCACTATCAGTCTGGACTTTCCCCCATAGACCTTCAGTATGCCAGGTCGAAAAATGACCGGGCCAATCAGCGACTGCGTTTTGACTGTGGTTCACAGTCATTACAGTGGGTGGGACTACTTGCCTTGATGGACAAACTCAGCGTAACAATACGAATCCAGTCGGCAGTACAGCGAACACGTCTTTTCCGGCGAGAAACTCGGCGAGCGCATACTCTTGTTCTTTTTTAATTGCTGTGATTGAGTTTATGTCTAAAATAACTGCATTTATGGCTGTTTTTATTGTGCTAGCACGAACGACACTTGTTGCTTTCGGAAACCGTCATGTTTGTCTGTGAGGAGTGGCTGTGGCTTAGTGGCTTAGTGTTTTCCATTGAATTATAGTGCCCCCATCTGGCTGATTGCAGTCATATTTCTTGTGAATCATTCGCACATCATTTCTAGGTATTGGGCCAAGTTTCATGTCTGTAGCTCGTTCCAGACGGCAATTTGAGCTGAGATGACAGAAACTCAATGGGGTTCTCCCCCTTTGTGTTTTGAACCGTAATTATTATTTATGTATTTGCCAAGAAAATACTTTGTTGTTTGCTGTATAACATAGTTTATTGGCTATTCTATCGAGGCTCTAACCCTTTGTGAAATGTTAGGTTATTGCATTCCTCACCTGTAATTCACCATGACACATTCCCTCTTTTTGTTTTTCTCTGTCTCTCTCTGTGTGCGTGTGTATGTGTGCTTGTGTGTGTGGTTGTGTATGTGTCTATGCATGTGCGCTTGGGAGATTGGATAAATGCATAGAGACAGAGGGATTACAGTAGATCTCATTCGTCCCATCCGTTTTTCTGCACTTGGCCCAGTTTGACATGCAAAGCCTGCATGGCCTCTTCAACCCAGCCCCCAATTCACTACTTGGATCAAGAATTTGTTTGAAATACGGCTGTGTGATATTACCAAAATCTCATATCCCGATATAGGTCCTTTCATATCCAGATAACCAAACATATCACCATATAGAACATTTTCTGTAAATTCAATGAATAGTTTGTTCCTGACGGCTAATTTCCCTGACGTTTAAATGGAAGTTTAAACTTAGACTAGTCGACTAGTCTAAAAGCAAGAAAACACAAATGCCACTGAAACGTGTGGCATTTTGTGCCCTGCATTATGAACATTGCACATTATCCTACAAAACACGACAACAACTCACTAAATAAAAGGTAACGAATGACATTTATTGAAAACAATATTCAACATACTGTAACAAAAAATATTTAGGAAACGTGCCTGATTATTACAATGGCATTTCCATCTCAACAGCCTAATAATCAGTCATAATAAAAACTACCAATAATATTAGGCCTATTAACAATTAGGCCTACTGATGATCGACGTGACATTAGATTAACAGTTTTATTACACTATTCAACAACGTGGTAGGCCTACTTACTCGATTGACAAAACATTTTTGTCCAATTAAATCAACAGGTCAACACGTTCGAGTGAAAGCCAAGACCTCAGTCGATTACTGGCTGTTACAGTGAAGGCTGATTGTCCAAATGCAGTGCGGCGAAATGGTACGGTACAATCCCTTATAGAGGATATTCTGGAGGATCTAATAGAATTTAATGATCGAGTAAATAAAATCACATAATGGAGGAGGGGCCAAACCATTTAAAATATTATAAACCAAGCACAATTTGAAAATAATTTCAAATTCTCAAAACTCGGCAAACGTTTTTGTCTAGGGTTTTTAGAGTCTGTTTGTATAAGGACTCAAGAGGTCTTATGGCTGTTTCACCAGCCTGTCCCCAACACATAATACAATAAGACATATGTGAAAGAATCATAGCATGCATGAAAATCTTGGCTGCATCCATAGTGAGACAGTTTCTAATGTGTCTAAACTGTGCTAAGTTTTTAACATGTTTTTTAAAATTTAAATTTTGATCCAGTACCATCCTGGTATTTAAAATCAGTAACTATGTCGATCCTCTCACCTTTGATAAAAAATATCAGCGTTAAGAGGTTTTACCAGAGTTTTAGAAAAAAACATACCTTTTGTCTTGTTTACATTTAGACTCAGACATGAATGATCAAGCCAATGTGTGATCCTTTCCATTGCAGTTGTTAGTTTAGCAGCTGCTTGCTCAGCTGTTTTTGCATGTGTGTAGACAACAGTATCATCTGTGTACATTTGCAACTCTACATCATGACACTGTTGAGGGAGATCATAATATACATACTAAATAATAAGGGACCTAACACTGACCCTTGTGGAACACCCATTGTGTACCTCATGTAACTGGACAATGCATCACAAATTTGCATTGCATCCTATTATTTAAATATGAAGACATCCATGCCAGTGCTCTAGAAGAGAAATTAAAATTGGAGAGTTTCAATATTTCTTTCCGCAAGTCCAAGGAATATGTTACATTTTCCCTCATTGTGTGCATTTGTCCTTTTATGTCTGTCTGTCTGTCTGTCTGTCTGTCTGTCCCTTCCCCCATATAGACCAAGCTGTGCTGGTAGCAGATCAGTATGTGGTGTCATTCGATGGCGTCCTGTATGAGCTCCCCGGCTCCTGTCCTGTGGTTCTGGCTCAGGAACGCTCCCAGAACCCCTCCTGGACTCTGCTGCTGAGTCCCCAAACACAGTTACATCACCTCCTGCTGCTAGCCACCAATAACAGCACACTCAGCATTCACCCCGGTGGACTGGTATGCTTTAGTGCAGGGAATTTCAACCTTTTTTGGCCTGCGCCCCCCCTCCATTTGTCCAGTTTGAACTCCATGCATGCGCAAAAACACCCTTTACACACTCAATAGTTAACGTTAAACATGTTATACATACAGATGCATTTCAGTAATTTACTGTTAATAGAAAATGTGCAGCATAACTCATTCAGTGTGATGGCTGAGCCTGTTTAGGAAAGCACAACAGGTGAATTTGTGGTTCAATACCAGACACATCGTCCTCCACTAAACGTGAGCGGTACTTGCTTTTGATGGAAGTAAGGCCAAGTTGAAGCAAAAGGCAAAAGTACATCCACTGCGAGTCCAGTTCAGGATCCACTGCCTATGCTAACAGCCAAAACTCTTTACTTTAGGGTTGAATAGGAAGATGCACAATCGAGCAGAAATGTGCGTAGTTCGTCTCGCAATGACAATAGAACTTTCCCTCTATTTTTTTGACAGCCATCTAACCTCCGTGTGCAGGAGTAACAATTCATGTTCTTTGCACAACAGGCCAAACAGCCTGTCTTAATGTGATTCACAATCACTGTGTTGCTGTTTGTAGTACACTGTTCAACTCTGAAGGGAGAGTTTTTGATGCAAGGGCCTCCCCGTGATTCATACAGTAGGTGAAACGAACATGAGGAGCTACATTGCGATCCATTGCCGAAAGTCCTTTATTTTTCCCCAGCATGGCACCTTCTCCGTCTGTGCACACACCAACACAATTATTCCGGCGCAGACCCACTTCACCCAATTTGCTATCGACTTTAACAAAAATATCCCGCCCTGTGCATGTTCCCTCAAATATACAACAAAACAGCAACTCTTCAAGCAATTTTCCCTCATGGCAGTATCGAGTAGTTGGGCCGCATTCGAGATGTCTGTCGACTCATCTAATTGCAATGAAAATGTCTTCCTGTCCTTAATTCTCTCTACGAGGTGACATTTAACGCCATTTGCCATCTCACTGATATGGCGGCTGATAGTGTTGTCAGAGAGTGGAATTTGCTCAATATCGCTGGCTAACTTATATCTGTGCATACTGTAGTTCGACAAATGGCCATTCCTGCTGGATGAGTAAGAGTCTCTGCAATCGTATGAGGCTTTTTGGCTTTGGCAATCAAATCGGAAAAGTCGACTGGCTTGTCTTTGTATGTTGGGTGCTTTGTGTTTAAGTATCTTATTAATTTCACAGGTTTCAAGCTATCATTTGCAAGTACCTTGGTACATACTATAACACGCTGTGTGAACATGGCTTGGTCATTTAGTATGATGCACGTGAATCCATATGTTATGTACCTTTCATCATATTTCCATAGTTTTGTTTGCACCCAGTCCTTTGGTTTTAGCTACCCATCTCTGTCCTGACAACAGACCTGCACTTGATGTGGACTGCTCATCGGCATAGGTGGGGTCAAAAACGACCCTGTCATCTTTGTTTCTGTCACTCGGTTCAACAGTTTCACATTCAAAGTAAAGTCAAAAGTCAAAGTCAACTTTATTGTCAATTCCGCCATATGTACAGGACACACACAGGAATCTAAATACTGTTCTTGGTCGCTGTAACGTGCTCTCTCTCCGTTGTAGCTGTAGTCACGAGGGTAGACGGCAGGTTGCGTGCTTAACTTAGCCAGGGAGACTACACAGATTGTTACACCCCCGCCTAGTGGATGAATAACACATTTCTGGTAACCACAGGTTCATTGCATTTCACTTCACACGCGCATTTGAGCCTGAAATCTGTAATCTCGTGCCTTGACAAGCACTCACGCCTGTCTGTCTGAGTCTGGGGAAATAAAACAAAAAAACTGGAGGGTTGCTGGATAGATCCTCAGCCCCGTAGTGGCTAGACTGTCACGGTGTCCTTGATCAAGACACCCTTGCTCAAGGAAAAACTCCTCTAAGAGTTCCCTGTGTGCTGGTCATAGCCTTTTTCCCAGCCATTTGAGTATGTACAGTATGTGAAGGTTGAATCGGAGGCTTGAAAATGAAAACCCCAGTGGATAGAAGATCACTATCCACTGAAAACGGTTCCCTCGCAGGTGAAGACCAGCTGCCACGCCAAGACTACTTCCTCCAAGGAACACCTAGTGACGGTCCGCAGAACTTCAAATGTGGTGGAGGTGTCCATCCAAAACGGGGTGTGCGTTTCATGTGATCTGTCACTTGACCTGTGCAGCCTCACTTTAGATGGATGGTTGCATGGTAGGAAAACAAGAGTATTTAATTATTTGCACAAAATCGCTATTGCGATTTAATATCAAGGTTATTGAACCCAATGGTCTATGTGACATGCTCTGGGCTGAATGTCTGCAGGCACATCACTCGGCCTCCTGGGAACCAATGACAATGAAGCAGGGAATGATTTTTCTTTGCCACATGGTGCTCAAGCTGGAGACATATGGGACTTCTTCAACAGTTGGCAGGTAAGGACATGGTAAAGGTTTTCAATTAAATATAGAACTCTTTGTACAGAGAGAGAGAGAGAAGAGTTTGTGTATCTGTGTGTGTGTCTGACTGTCCATGTATAATGTGTGCATGAGTCTGAATCCTAAACTAACTTGATTATTCTAACTCTATTACTCAACCATACAGTGTGGGTGTGATCTGCACTCTGTGCCCTCAGGTCTCACCTAATTGTACCAGACCTCCAGCCTCATTGGAAACCTGCTCGAAATCTTCAGCGGGCCCAGTGAACTGCAACTCGCTTTTTGCTTCTCTCGATTCACCACTGAGCTCCTGTTTCAGAGTGGTGAGTAGAAGGGGTGTGGTTTGTTTCAGAGTGGTGGGTAGAAGGGGCGTGGTTTGTTAAAGTTCACTTATACCCCTTTCACACCGATAACCCTGGTCAGACCAGGGATATCGAACATTTTATTTTAGTTTGAATGCATGTACTTTTGCATTCTATGATAGATTCTCCACAGAGTTCGTAGCAAAGCTTACTACGTAACTACGTCACTCTACGCTATGAATAGTAGTAAACAGGAAATAACAGCAGCCAAGCGAAATCAGAGAACACCAATTTAACCAAATATTCTGTAGTTACGTCTTGTCAGAGAGTATAATCTTGTCTGCCATTACTTCCTGTTTACAGCTTCTTCTTTTTTAATTATTCAACTTCAAATATATAACAAACAGAGGTTACAAACAAAATTTGATACAAACAAAAATGAAAATGGTGCAGTACAGACATATAACTTAAAGAAATTATACAATCATATTAAAACTGCAGTATGTAAGATTTTTTTGGTAATATTTGGTGAAATTCTCTTCACATTTCGACAGCTAGCAATAAACCAACTACTCTGGGAAAAATTACGATATCTGTGACTGTCCCAGGACAGATTTTCAGGGACTTTCGTTTTTTCCAATGAGGGCAGCTCTCAGCCAGGATGCGGGGTTACCTGCCTATCAAAATGGTGGTGCACGTCCCCAAGAGGCAGAGTCAGACGTTGCTGTGCAGACTGGGCACAGCAACGAATTCGAATTACCCCCTATAATTTGTAAAACCAAACAATACGTCCTTCAAACAAAGTACAAAAGCATATATATACTGTACAGTAATCTATTACAAAATGACAGATGCCTTGCCACATCCTACATCATACCGCTACAGGTGGTTCTGTAGCTCACTTGGTAGAGCATGGCACTAACAATGCCAAGGTTGTGGGTTCAATCACATGGGACTGCAGTACTGAAAATGTATGCACTCATGTTCTGTAAGTCGCTTTGGATAAAAGCGTCTGCTAAGCGAGCATATATTACATCCTTCGAGTGTGTTCACAAGTCCACAATAAATGGAAGACAGTCTCTGGGTGCGTTACAAAAAGTGCAAATGACATCAATATCCTTCTTGAATTTAACCAAAAATGACTTGACAGGATAACAGCAATGAATGATCTTAAAATAAATGTTTTGTTGACCAGCAGATGTCTATTAGGAAGAGACTAAATTGTTCCCGACATAAATCCTGAACAAGCTAATTCCAGGTTGCAATTACATAAGTTCAATTCAAATACTTTATTTAACCAGATAAGCATCTTGAGATTAAAATCTCTTTTTTGAGCGCAACCTGGCCAAGAAAGGCAGCACAATTGTTGCAACAATGAACGACAATACAAAACAGATACAACTATCACACGTACAGTACACAAATAAATAGATGTGTTATATATTATAACCTATGTTCTAATGGCTATCAAAAGTGCTAAAATTTATTATAATGTGCTAATTCTAAAAATGTTTTAATCACGGTTGCAGTGTCTGAGAGAGCGAGTCTCATTGTCTTTTAAAATGGATTTCAATTCTCCAAAAGTAATCAGACCTGGTAGTTTGCAGTCCTTCTGCAAGTCGTTCCAGGCTGAGGGAGCAGCGTTTTTGAAACCCTTCTTACCCAGTTCAGTTCTAACTCTCGGTACAATTAGTTGTAACACACCTTGAGAGTGAAGGGCATGTTGGTTTTGCTTTTTACACATATACAAACTCAAATATGATGGAACCAGTCCAATTAGAGATTTGCACACAAAAGTTAACCACCGTGAAAGTTTTCGAACAGATAGAGATGGACAATTGGCGGTAGCATATAAGGTACAGTGGTGTACACGATTGCTGCAGCCAGTGAGAAAGCATAAAGCAGAGTGTTTACAGTATCGTAATATGTACAATAACCTTAATATATGCAATAACCAATAATATGTCGGACTGTGCAATAACCTTCCTGATGTATATATGTCTATTACTACCAGTACCAGTATTTTGTACTTTTATATTCCTTATATTTTATATTATTTATCCTATTTTTTATTGTTATTCTTATTCCTGTTTTGCAATGTACCAATGGGGGGGGGTCCAATTTTGTTGTAGAAATACAGTGACAATAAAGATGCATTCATTCATTCATCTAACTTCCTCAGGTACTGCTCAGGTGCATTCATAAAAAAGTAACTCACCGTAATCTAGTAGGGGTAAAAAAAAGTTGTTAAAACCAGATTTTTCCTAACCTGAAGAGAAAAGCAGGATAAGGGACCACCTTGACACAATCATTTTGTAACAAGATGCAGATTTCTTTGTTATTTTTACAAGAAGCTGGTAGAAAACATAACTTTCCTACAGGTGTGTCAACTGGATCAAGCAAAGGTGACATACATGTAGCTTAAGGTGGAGAGGTACTGTATAACCCTTATAAAGCATGCCAACACCAGAGGGGATGGCATCAAATATGATAGAAAATTGTCTAGGGCTCAAAGGGAACTTATAGTGACAAAGGAATACCATTCCTGAACCAACTGTCCAAAAAAAATAAAGATTTCTTTTTGTAACACACATCCCTGTTGTTCCATATAAGTTGTGCTTATTAATAAGAGACCAGGCCAAAAGTATTTTCTCATGGAAATTTGAAAGAGAGAAAGGAATCCATTCAATATTATAATTACAAAGTAGAACAAACTTCAGACCATCCAAATTATAAAATATATGATGAGGAATACAATTCCAAATAGAGGTAGGGTCTTTTAAATAGTGTCTAATCCAGTTAACCTTGAATGTGTTGTTTAGTGTATTAAAATCAAGAAAATTGAGGCCACCGTTCTTATAGTTATTCATTAAGACAGACTTTTTAATAGAATGAGTTTTGTACTTCCAAATAAAGTTATAAAGCAACTGGTCAATTTCTTTAATCAATTTTCTCAACATCTAAGGAAATGGCAGCATAGGTAAGCCTAGATATACCTTCTGCCTTAGAGAGTAATGTTCTACCCTTTAAGGATAGGGCTCTTTTTTTTCCTGGTTCTCTCTAAAATTGGAGTAAATCTATCTTTGTGTTTTTTTTGTTATGACTATTCCCAGGTAGGTAACTCTCTCCTTAATTGGAATATTAGGCTATATATATAAGGGCAACTCACAATTGTTGACCGCCATTAATTCACACTTATTCACATTTAAATGTAGACCGAAGCATTAGAAAACCCCCGAATTATGTCAAGAGCAAGAGGAATTTGAGAGTCCTTTAAGAAAAGGGTAGTGTCGTCAGCCAGTTGGCTAATAATGACTTCCCTATCTATAATATAATAATATAACATTCCTTTCAGGCCACTAGCTTTGATATGATTAGCTAATAGATAGATAGGGTAGATATAGCAAAAATAAATAGGGACTGATAGGGCAACCCTGACGTATGCCAAGTTTCAACTCAAATCTGGGAGATGTGCCATTTTTTTATTTAATTGGGCTATTTCCATTATTGTATAATGTAGTTGTAATCCAAAAAAAAGTTGCCAAACCCATAGGGGCTGATTTACTAAGATCCTAAATATGTGTGCATTGCAAGTGCAAGAAATTGCACTTTACGATTGTGGGCGTTTTGCGTGTGATTTACTAAGAATATTTGGGTGTGGGCTCTTTTTTAAAAGAGCACATAATAAGGAGGAATAACAAAATAAAACAAATTTAGCTCCTATTACTTTAGGGAAACCGAGTTTAACCACTTCATGACACAAAACAGAACTATTAAGTTTCCAGTATGAATTCTGTGGACAATTAGGAGTGGAGGGCAGTAAAGAAATGTGAATTTGGATAGCCTTATGATCAGTTAATGGGGTGGAGAGAATGTTACCATTTGCACAGTCTTTAAGATTGCACAAATTAACCAAAAGTCTATTCTAGATTGTCTAGACCTTGATTTATTGCACCAAGTAAAAGTACTGTCATTAGGATTATTTGTCTCTCCAGGCATCTATTAAATCAAATCTTTGCATAAGCATTTTTAACTTTGTATTGGAACTAGTTATTGGGCCAGACAATAGAGTGCGTTGAGGAGTATAAATATCTTGGCACTACCATCGATCACAAGCTCACCTTTAAGACCAATGGTGAGCTGATACTCTCCATATGCCACCAACGCCTGTTCTTCCTCAGGAGGATGAGGAAGTTACAGGTCCAGCCATCAGTTATGCAGGCTTTTTACAAATCCTTTGTGGAATCCATACTGACCTTTAATATCACGGCATGGTTTGGGGTGATGAGTGCGATTAACTTGAACCTTTATTTTTGTCTCTTTTTATCCCTAGCCTTTTTACCCTTAGTTTTGTATTTTAAAGTGATGTAGGGATCTCGTAGGGGTGTAATTTACCTTTGGCTATTCTTAGAATCAAGTTATATTGTTTAATGGGATTTAATTACTTAAATCCACCTCGGGGCACCACCTGCTTTTAATAGCGGGAACATATATATATCTGTCAATATATATATGTCATTATATTATCATATAACTTAACAATAGTTAACCAAACTGATTTAGTCTCATTAAACGTGAATTCTTTTAATGGTAGTGGCTGGCATTCATCAAATATTCAAGCAAACAACTTCTTAATGTAATAAATAATTTATTTAATAAGAAGGTAAAGATGTAAAATCACACAGATATATTCCAATACAAGGTTATAGCATACAATAATGTAACCTGGGTGTGTGTGTGGGTGTGTGTGTATGTGTGTGTGTGTGTGTGTGTGGGAGAGAGCGAGAGAGAAGGGTCGAGAGCGAGTGAGGGGAGAGAGATAGATAAGAGAGAG